>JAJOOJ010000251.1:0-70124 GCA_029582625.1 Solanum boliviense | reverse complement strand
TATATATATATATATATATATATATATATATATATATATATATGTTGTGACTTTCTATTGCATTAACCTTGTTTCCATGTTTTATGACTTTAGCTTATCATGATTTGACATGTTTTACTTGGTTATGTATTATCATGTTTTGAACTATTCATGTTATCACGTTTATGTTTATGTATTTTCCCCATATTCAGTACATTCAAAGTGTTGATGCATATATCTTTGTGCATATATTTTTTCACAGTATAAGGTCCGACGTTCCTCCATCTGGTCATGGCTAGATTAGATTGCTCATATTTGATTGTTAGTGGTGAGTCCTCATGGTTAGAGGGCAGGATCACACCTTATCATTTTATTGTTTATCTCATTTCAATGTCATACTTATTTGTGGTTAGGGATTTGTCCTAACCACATCTATGTGGTAGAAGCTTATGTCAAACTCATTATGTTTTTTTTTTCTGCATTACTTCAGTCTTGTATTCAGATTCTCCTAAGTTGAGCCATTATGATTTAGACTTCTTTTAGTTTGTGATTCAGTTCATATTGTCTTATTGCTTTCATAGTGTCATGCTTATGTAAAGTGACTTGTTTAGGGCCTCTTGGGGTCCTATTTACCACATCACGTTTAGGAGGGTAATTCAAGTCGTGAAAAACTTGGTATTAGAGCCACATTTTGATGGTTCTAGGATTATTACAAGCCACGTTGAATAAAGTTTTATTCATGAGTGTGAAGGGTGACACATTTATGAATAGGAGGCGATAGAGAATTTAGGAAACTTTACTTCTTTCATTACTCGAAAGTCGTGCAAAAAAGTTAAATTTTATAAAGGTCTTCCTCCTAACTCTTGTTCTATGCTTTTCAAAATATGTCTCTACGAAAAGCTCCTATGAGAAGGAATATTGGTGACAATATGTAACCCAAAGTTCCTCAAGTTCTGGCTGATCTTTTGGCTGAGCAAGTGTCACATGCCGAGTTTAAAGTCATTTTCCAAGTGTTGGCATAAGATATGATCGCTCAAACTAATAGGAAAGTTGTAGATCTCGTGAACCCAAATGTGGGTACGACAACAACAAGGTTAAGAGATTTCACAAGGATGAATCCTTCAGAATTTCATGGGTCCAAAGTAGATAAGGATCCATGAGAGTTCATCGAGAGAATCCATCAGATTGTGCACATCATGGGAGTGACTCCGGTGGAAAATATTGATTGAGCCGCTTACTAATTGAAGGGTGTTGCTCAAGTTTGGTTGACCAATGGAAGGGAGAAAGGGCATTGGATATGGGTCCCTTAGATTGGGACAAGTTCAAAGGGGCATTTCTTAATCGTTTCTTTTTTCTTGAGATGAGAGAAGCTAGAATTCAAGAGTTCATAAGACTAAGGAAACAAAACATGAGTGTGAAGGAGTACTTATCAAAGTTCACTCAATTTTCCAAGTATGCTCCAACCATGGTTGCTAACTCCAGAGCAAGGATGAGTAAGTTTACATCAAGTGGGCCTGAGATGGTTGTCAAAGAATGTTGATCTACCATGATGATCAAAGAGATGGATATCTTAAGGTTAATGATTCATTCCCAATAAATAGATGAGAGAAATATAAATGAGAAGGATAGAGAGTCAAAGAGGGCAAGACCAGATGGTGGTGATTTCTCACACTCTAGGTCCGGCGGACATGGACATTCTAAGTTTTGGCAAAAGTTCTTCGGTCAAAATTCATCAAATGATCCAACTCAAAAGCTTAGAAATGATAAGAAGTTTAACCCTAAGCCTCAAGATAGTGCTCCATGTGTTTAGAATTCTCCCCATGTACGAGATGTGGGAAAAACCATTAAGGTGAATGCTTATTCGGTTCGGTGCATGCTTTGGTTTTGGAAAATTGGGTCATTAATTGAGAGATTGCCCTTCAAGAGATATCAAGGGTAATGATGGTAGGCACACTTATCCTAGTGCGTCTGGTTCGGTTAGTGCTCCCCGTCACAAAAGATTATATTCTCTTTAGACTCGACAGGATCATGAGGGTTCTTCATATATGGTGATTGATATATTGCAAGTCTTTCCATTTGATATTTATGCATTGTTTGATCCAGGGGCTACATTGTCTTTTGTGACTATGAAGTTTGATGTGTGTTTCAAATTTTTTAAAGATAATTTTTTAGTCTCTATACATTTTGGCGTCTCCATTATTGCTAGATGAGTCTATAGGAATTGCCCAATTTTAAAGTCATTCCAGTTGACCTTGTAGAGATAAATATGATAAACTTTGATGTCATTGTTGGGATGGATTAGCTTCATTCTTGTTATGTTTCCATAGATTGTCAGGCCTGATTCATCACATTTCATGTTTCGAATGAACCTATCTTGGAATGGAAGGGTGAAAATGCAGCGCCTAAGGGTTAGTTTATTTTTTGCCTAAAGGCTAGGATAATGATCTCTAAAGGTTGTGTTTATTATCTTGTTCGAGTTAGGGATATGGATTTTGAAACTCCTACTCTTGAATCAGATTTGATTGTAAATGAGTTTTCAGAACAGTTTCCCGATGATAAACTAAGTGTTCCTCCCGAAAGGGAATTAGACTTCGGTATTGACCTTCTTCCAGATATGTAACCTATCTATCTTTCTCCTTACAAGATGACTTTGATAGAACTAAAAGAGTTAAATTATCAGTTGAAAGATTTGCTGGATAAGGGCTTCATTAGACAAAGTATCTCTCTGTAAGGTGCTCCGGTGTTGTTTGTTCAAAATAAGGATGTTTCACTTTGCATGTGCATTGACTACCGATAATCTAACATGGTCACGGTAAAAAATAATTATCCTATTGATGTACTGTGAACTCATGTCACATTTGACGCCAAACAAAGGATTATTGCAAGTAACCAAACATGTTTTTTGTCGATATGATGCCTTTTGGTGTAAATATGAAAAAAGAAATTTTGAATGTAGTTGGAAGAGAAAAGCTGAAATAAAAGTGTAGCAGCTGCTGATGGAGGGCCATACGAGTAGTGGACACTTGAATGGTCCTAGAATCTAACCGTGAAAATGGTCTGGAAGAGGAAAAAACCCAAGTGCTATTTAACGAGACCCTGAACGACCTGTGGTGACCTCTAAGATAAGGCCAGGAGTCCGTGAAGCTTCAGGAGAAAATTAAGTTTAAGTCCAAATCTGAAGGGTAGTTGAACGACACTTTATACGAGTTGTGGAGACTTATATGCCCGTAAGCTCGTGGGAAGCTGAGGCTGAAGTTGAAGAAATTTTTCTAAGTTGAGGATCATAGATGGCTTACACTTACCGTGAAGGCTTTAACAGGCCGTGTACTCTCCCATGAATGACTTCGACTAGAGCGCTTTCCTACTTCATCTAGGATTCATCTTTAAGACTATAAATAGTCACTTAGAGTTTTATTTTATATTTCACGTATTGGAGACAAGTTTTTATCGACAAAGACGATAGCTTTCGTGTTTTCACTTATCTTTGGGATAATTGATCAGTGTTTTATCTTGGTTTCCAATTCTTAATTGAAACTGACTGATTTTCATCATTGTGAGTTTTCAATTCTGAATCTTAATCAATGTTTCACTATTATTTTGTTGAGTATATGAGCAACTAAGCACCACCACTAGGGTTGTGGGAACTATGACTAGGTAGTAATGTTAGGATCAACCACGAATGACTGTTAATTGATGCCTTGCATTCTTTGTTTCTATTTTCGTATTGATTGCTTTCTAACAAGTGCACGTGTTAGAACCTGACTCTATTCATGACTTGCTCAAGAGAGAAGGATATGATTAGGAAAATCTAGAAATGAATAATTTCCACAATCTACAAATTTGTTTTGAAGATATGTGCCCGAGAGAGGATAGTTTTCTAAATGATAAAGAAAGAGTAAATAATGCAAACGAGAGGTGATGAGTGATATTCACTTAATAGGGATGACAAGAATTTAGGTATCCTTAACTTTCTAATAATGCATGTCTTGCATCAAACAACTGTTACTTGTATAAAATCTGAGTTGTATTCCTATTGTCATGGGGAACGCAATCATGGTCTCTTTTAATTGATAATCAAAACCTTTGTTACTACTGAATTCTAGTTACAATTGGTTACTTAAACACTAAAACAAACCCAATATTTACTTTATGCAATTTTTGTTTTCGGAAATATCTACTACAACTGAATATAAGAACTAGTAGACTTATTTCTTCTGCATTCCTTGTGGTATCAACCTCAACTCTTGTTGGGTTGTATAATTGACTTCGACCATTTTATACTTCTCAATTGAAGTGTACATTTGGATGTATCAAATTTGGGTGCCGTTGTGAGGGAATTCAGTTTAGAAATATTCTACTAGAAATTATTTCAGTTTGTAGTTGTATATCCTAATTTTACTTGTTGTTTCTTATCTGTGTCTTCCATAGGAACCTAAGTAGTGTATTCCAGATATCAGAAGTAAGGGAGAACCTTTGATTCCTTATGATCTTTAGCTTGCATGATCTATTAGGAAAATAGTGAATGCTCAAGAAATTGAGGCACCAAGAGAGGTACTAAGACATGATATTGAGGGCAAAAAAAAAAGGTGCTAACACTAATGTTAACAACCCAAATAGGGTAGAAGTTGAGGATGATGAAGAAGAAGAGTTGGCCCCTCAACAACAATTGTTAGTGCCAAGAGGCAAGGTCAACAACATGTGCATTTGGATATTGATAAAGATGATCCGGGTATGGATGGGGCTGGAACAAGTTGAGTTATTGTACTCCCACCGTGGAGTGAAATTCACCATCACCAGCCCTATGATCCAACTATTGAACCTTAAAGGGTTATTCAGAGTAACAACTGGTGAGTATGCTAATTAACATTTGACGAACTTTATGGGAACCTGTAGGTCAGCTGAGATTCATGGGGTCAACCAAACAAAATCCGGTTAAGGTTATTTTCATTGTCCTTTACTAGGGAAGCAACAAATTGGCTAAACGAATTACCTCACGATTGATCACCAACTGGGTGGAGTTTAAATAGACTTTCTTGGAAAGATTTTACCCAAAAGAAAATGAGTTGTAGTTGAAAGATGATATAGGTGTTCACAAGCAATTACTAGGAGAAGCTGTGCATGACACATGGTGGATGTTTAACCAGAAGCTTAAACAATGCTTGAATCACAACCTCACAGATAGACACTTGAAGCAGGTATTTTATAGGCCACCAAACTTTGTGACCAAGCCAGTGGTCAACGCAATATGTGGAGGATCTTTTATGAGAAAACCTTTCCCAAAGGCTATAGCTATTATGGATGATGTGTCAAAGAATAATAGGGCATGGCATACTAGGGAGTCAAACATTGGTAACCCCGGGTTCACATTTGAATTGTAAGTTGAGCAGCGAAAGAGAGAAGAAGAACATGACCAGGACATGGCTCCTGTGAAAACACAAATAGATCTGCTGACCAAGCACTATTATCTGGTGGTGTTGAAAGAGTAAATGCAGTTGGAGCCGTTGGTCGACATGATGAATATGAGCTTATATTTGATGAAGAGGCCAAATATATGAACAATCAAGGGGGTTTCCAAAATTATTACTTGGGAAACCAAGGTTATAATTATGGGAATTAAGGTCGGAACTTTTATAGAGGTGGCTATGTTGACAGGTCCAGAAATCAAGAACAAGGTAACTGGAACATTAGAGACAAATATAAGAATGATTAAAGTGGTGTTTACCTCCCTCCTGGAAATAAAGATAGAGTTGGTAATGGGTTCGGGAACTCCAAGATGGAGGACATGTTAGCTAGTGTACTGCAAAGGGTTGAATCTATAGATTAGGGAGTTAAAGATCTAAAAAATGATTTCCCCAACATGATTTAGCTAATAGACTCACACTCTACATCCATTAAGAAATTAGATTAATAATTAGGGCAGTTATCTGCATAACGATACCATTCTAAATCCAAAGAAGGATAGTCACTGCATAACCATTACATCTAGGAGTGGAAAAGCACGTCCGAGATCTATACCTGCAAGTAATGAGCAAGAAAGAGATGTTTCATCTGAGAAGGGAAGGGTGAAGACGATATTGATGAGAAAATACCAGTTGAGGTAATGGAACTTGAAGTAGCGGAAGTCTACCCTGAAGTTGTGGAAAGGACGAAGGATGTAGTTGATCCAACCATAGCAGGGTAACAACATGTGCAAGTAATGTCTAGGCCACCCCACCATTTCCACATAGGCAGAAAAAGTAGGCAGAAGAAGGTAAAATTTTCAAATTCTTATCTATGCTTTGGCCACTTTATGTAAACATTCTGTTGGTAGAAGCTTTGGAACAAATTCGGGATGTGTCAAGTTCATGCAGGATTTGGTTACAAAGAAGTGGTTGGTGAATTTTGCAGGGAAAGGAAATTTTCACCATTATAGCACTATTGCTACTACGTCACTTGTGCAGAAGAAAGAGGACCCTCGAGCTTTCACTACCGCATGCATAATTAGATTACTAAATATTGCTAAGGCATTGTGTGATTTCAGTCGTTCAAGGTTTCGACAAAAGTTTTTCGAGCAAGGCTACTCTAATGCTCCTAAGTTAAAAAAAGATAGGGTGTCTAACCCTAAGCCTTAAGGAGGAAATGGTAGTGAGTCCTTAGTATCTACTTGTGCTAAGTGTGGAAGAAAGCACGATGACAAATGTCTAGCGAGTTCCAGTGTTTGTTTTAGTTGTGGTAAGATGGACCACAAAATAAGAGATTGTCCTTCAGTTGCTAAGAATGAAGGATATAATCATCGTAGGGCTCAACCCTAACCTTCATCCGGTCCAAGTGGTTTGGGGTCAAATGCTCCGAAGTAAAATAGATTTTATGCGCTCTAGACTCATGGTGAACAAGAGGGTTCTCCCGATGTGGTTACCGGTATGTTAAAAGTCTTCCAAGTTGATGTTTATGCTTTACTTGATCCCGGTGCTACCTTGTAGTTTGTGACGCCATATGTGGCTATGAGGTTTGATATGCTTCCTGATGTGTTGTTTGATCCCTTTGATGTCTCTACTCATGTTGGTGATTCTATTGTGGCTAAGAGGGTCTATAGAAAGTGTCCTGTCTCCTTGTCCTATAGAGTTACCTTTGTTGATTTGGTAGAGCTTGATATACTAGATTTTGATGTTATCATTGGTATGGATTGGCTGCACTCATGTTATGCTTCTATTGATTGTAGAACTTGTGTAGTCAAGTTTCAATTCCCGAATAAGCCTGTCCTAGAGTGGAAAGGGGAAAATTCTATACCTAAGGGTCATTTTATCTCTTGTCTTAAAGCTAGAAAGATGATCTCTAAGGGTTGCATGTACCATCTAGTTAGGGTGAGGGATATGAGGTCCAAAACCCCTACTCTTGAGTCATTCCCCGTTGTTAATGAGTTTTCAGAAGTGTTTCGAGATGATCTACCCGGTATTCCTCCAGAAACGGAAAATATACTTCGGTATTGACCTTCTCCTTGATACGCAACCTATTTATATTCCTCCCTACCGAATGGCTCTGGTAGAACTTAAGAAATTAAAGGAGTAATTGAAAGATTTGTTGGATAAGGGTTTCATCCAGCCGAGTATCTCTCTATGGGGTGCTTCGATTTTGTTTGTTAAAAAGAAAGATTGTGCATTTCGTATGTTTATTGAATACCGACAATTGATCAAAGTGACCATTAAGAATAAATATCCTCTTTTGAGGATAGATGACTTGTTTGACCAACTTCAAGGGGCGAATTATTTCTCTAAGATTGACCTTCGGTTGGGTTATTACTAATTGAGGGTGAAGGAAGATGATATTTCAAAGATGGCTTTTAGAACCTGATATGGTCATTATGAGTTTTTAGTAATGTCGTTTGGTTTGACTAATGCTCCTGCCGCTTTCATGGATTTGATAAATAGGGTGTTTAGACAATACATTGACATGTTCGTAATTGTGTTCATTGATGATATATTGATATATTCGAGAAGTGAGGACGATCACATCAAACATTTGAGGATTGTGTTGAAAATACTCAAGGACCAATAACTCTTTGCGAAGTTTGGAAAATTTTAGTTTTGGCTAAGGTTTGTGGCTTTTCTTGGTCATATTGTTTCAAGTAAAGGTATTGGGGTAAATCCTAAGAAGACGGATGCGGTCAACAGTTGGCCTAGACCTCTATCCCCTTCTGACATTAGAAGTTTCGTGGGTTTAGTTGGTTACTACAGAAAGTTTATTGAGGGGTTTTCATCGATTGCCTCTCCATTGACATCATTGACTCAAAAGAAGGCTAAGTTCATATGGTCCGAGGCATGTGAGAAGAGTTTTCAAGAATTAAAGGATAGACTTACTTTCGCTCCGGTGCTGACTTAACCGGAAGAGACTGATAGTTTTGTTGTTTATTGTGATGCCTTAAGAATTAGGTTAGGATGTGTACTTATGCAAAATAGGAAGGTTACCTATTCTTCAAGGCAACTTAAGGTTCATGAAAAGAATTATCCTACCCATGATCTCGAATTAACAACTATGATTTTTGCCTTAAAGTTTTGGAGGCACTACTTGTATGGTGTTCACGTAGATGTTTTCACTGACCATAGGAGTTTACAGTATGTGTTTAATCAGAAAGATTTAAATCTTCGCCAAAGGAGGTGGCTTGAGTTACTTAAGGATTATGATATGAGTGTTTTCTATCACCCCGGTAAGGCAAATGTAGTGGTGGATGCTCTTAGCCGATTATCAATGGGCAGTGTTACCCATATAGAGGAAGGTAAAAGAGAATTGGTACGAGATGTACATAGATTGTCCGAATTGGGTGTTCGGTTAATGGACTCCACCTAGGGTGGTGTTGTGGTTCAAAATGGTTCAGAATCTTCTTTTGTGGTGGATGTGAAAGCCAATCAATGTCTTGATCCAACCTTAGTCGAATTGAAAGAAGTGGTGCATAGAAAGTTTGTTGAGGCTTTATCCCAAGGGGGAGATGGTGTGCTTTGCTAGCAAGGTCGTTTGTGTGTTCCCAATGTTGGGGACTTGAGGGAACATATTTTATCAGAAGCCCATAGTTCATGATATTCCATTCACCCGGGAGCCACCAAGATGTACCGCAATTTGCGGGAGGTCTATTGGTGGAATGGGATGAAGAAGGATATTGCAGAATTTGTGGCTAAGTGTCCTAATTGTCAACAAGTGAAATTGAACAAAAAAAACCGGGAGGTTTGTCCCAAGACATCAATATTCCTACATGGAAGTGGGAAGATTTGAATATGGACTTCATTGTTCGTTTGCCTCGCACCCGATGACAATACGACTCAATTTGGGTTATAGTAGACCGAATGACGAAATCGACTCATTTCATTCCCGTCAAGGTTTCTTATTCGGCTGAAGATTATGCTAAGTTGTATTTGAGGGAAATGGTAAGGTTGCATGGAGTGCCATTGTCCATTATCTCTGATCGAGGTACCCAATTCACTTCTCAGTTTTGGAAATCTTTCCAAAAGGGTCTTGGTACTCGTGTTAAGCATAGCACGACTTTTCATCCAAAAATTGATGGGCAAATGGAGCATACTATCCAAACATTGGAAGATATGATGAGAGAATGTGTCATTGATTTTAAGGGTAATTGGGATGTTCACTTGCCTTTGATTGAGTTTGCCTATAATAATAGCTATCACTCTAGTATTGGTATGGTTCCATTCGAGGTTTTCTATGGTAGGATGTGTAGATCTCCTATAGGTTGGTTCTAGGTAGGTGAAGTTGCCTAGATAGGACCCGAGTTAGTTTAGGAGGCTATTGAGAAAGTCCGACTTATAACAGAAATGTTAAGAACAACCCAAAGTAAAAAAAAAAGTCCTATGCTGATGTTAGAAGAAGAGACCTAGAGTTTGAGGTAAATGATTGGGTCTACTTGAAAATCTCACCCATGAAGGGTGTGATGAGATTTGGAAAGAAAGGAAATCTTAGTCCCCGTTATGTGGGTCCATATTAGATTTTGAGGTGAAAAATATTGCCTAAAACAAGCCGGAATCCTGAATCACCAAAAATCCATAAACTATAGCACACGAAAATCAGCAAAATCTGGTTTTTCCTTCTTTGGGGCTTGTTTGAACTTGAAAATGCGCCCATTTTCCCCTCGGGACCAACTGACTCCATTAATAAGGTCTTAACGGACGTCCATCAAAATTTTGACAAAAAACAAGCTGGAATTCCGAATCACCAAAAATCCATGGACTATAGCACACAAAAATCAGCAAAATCTGGTTTGTTTCCTGCTTTAGGCTCGTTTGAACTTGAAAATGAGTCTGTTTACCCCTCGGAACCAACTAACTCTATTAATGAAGTCTTAACAAACGTCCATGAAAAATTTCGGCCAAAAACAAACCAGAATCTCAAATCACCAAAAATCCATGGACTTTAGCACACGAAAATCGATAAAATCTAATTTTTCCTACCTTTTAGCTAGTTTGAACTTGAAAATGTGCCCGTTTTCCCCTCGGGACCAACTAAATCCATTAATAAGGTCTTAACGGACGTCCATGAAAAACTTTGGCAAAAAACAAGCTAGAATCCTGAATCACATAAAATCCATTGACTATAGCACACAAAAATCGACAAAATCAGATTTTTCCTGCTTTGGGGATTGTTTGAACTTGAAAATGTGCATGTTTTCCCCTTGGGACCAACTGACTCCATTAATAAGGTCTTAACAGAGGTCCATGAAAAATTTCTACCAAAAAAAAGCCAGAATCCAAAATCACCAAAAATCTATGGACTATAGCACACGAAAATTGGCAAAATCTATTTTTTCTGCTTTGGGGCTCGTTTGAACTTAAAATGCACATGTTTTCACCTCGGGACCAACTGACTTTATTAATAAGATCTTAACAAATGTCCATGCAAAATTTCAGTAAAAAACAAGCCGTAACCTCGAATCACTAAAAGTCCATGGACTTATAGCACACGAAAATTGGCAAAATCTGGTTCTTCCTTATTTGGGGCTCTTTTGAACTTGAATATGCGTTTGTTTTCCCCTCGAGACCAATTGACTCCATTAATATGGTCTTAACGAATGTCTATGAAAGATTTCGGCAAAAAACAAGCCAGAATCCCAAATCACCAAAAATCCATGGACTATAGCACACGAAAATTGGCAAAATCTGATTTTTACTAATTTGGGAAGCATTTGAACTTGAAAATGCACCAGATTTCCCCTCCGAACCAACTAACTTATGAATAAGGTCCTAATAGACGTCTATGAAAAATTTCGGCCAAAAACAAGCTGGAATTCTGAATCACCAAAAGTCCATGATCTATATTACACGATAATCGGTAAAATATGGGTTTTCCTGCTTTAAGGTTCGTTTGAAATTAAAAATGCACCTGTTTGACTCTCAGGACTAACTGACTCCATTAATAAGGTCTTAACGGACGTCCATGAAAAATTTCAGCCAAAAACAAGTCGTAACCTGGAATTACCAAAAATCCATGGACTATAGCATACGAAAATCGGCAAAATATGATTTTTCCTATTTGAACTTGAAAATTCCCCCGTTTGCCTCTCGGGACCAATTGACTCCATTAATAAGGTCTTAACGAATGTCTATGAAATTTTAGGCAAAAAACAAGCTGGAATCTCAAATCACCAAAAATCAATGGACTATAACACATGAAAATCAGCAAAATATGATTTTTCCTATTTTGGGAATCGTTTGAACTTGAAAATTCCCCCGTTTGCCCCTCGGGACCAATTGACTCCATTAATAAGGTCTTAACGAATGTCCATGAAATTTTAGGCAAAAACAAGCTGGAATCTCAAATCACCAAAAATCAATGGACTATAACACACAAAAATCAACAAAATATCATTTTTCCTACTTTGGGAATCGTTTGAACTTGAAAATTCTCCTGTTTTCCCCACGGGACCAACAAAGTCCATTAATAAGGTCTTAACAAACGTCCATGAAATTTTAGGCAAAAAACAAGCTGGAATCTCGAATCACCAAAAATCTATGGACTATAACACACGAAAATTGGCAAAATATGATTTTTCCTGCTTTAAGGATCATTTGAACCTGAAAATGCGCTTGTTTTCCCCTCGGGACCAACTAAATCCATTAATAAGGTCTTAACGGATGTCGATGAAATATTTCAACAAAAAAAAAGCTAGAATTCTGAATCACCAAAAATTCATGGACTGCGCGAGAAAATCGATAAAATCTAGTTTTTCCTACTTTGTGGTTTGTTTGAACTTCAAAATGCACCTGTTTGCCCCTTGGAACAAACCGACTCCATTAATAAGTTCTTAACGGGCATCCAATAAAAATATCAGCTAAAAACAAGCCAGAATCCCGAATCACCAATAATCCATATACTTTAGCACAAAAAAATCGGTAAATTCTATTTTTGTACTACTTTGGGGATCGTTTGAACTTGAAAATGCACTCGTCTACCCATCGGGGCCATCTAAATCCAATAATAAGGTCTTAAAGGACGTTCATGAAAAATTTCAGTCAAAAGTAAGTCGGAATCTGGAATCACAAAAAATTCAAGGACTATAGCACATGAAAATTGGCAAAATCTGAGTTTTTCTGCTTTGGAGCTCGTTTGAACTTAAAAATGCACCTGTTTACCCCTCGAGACTAACGAATTCCATTAATAAGGTCTTAATAGACTTCAATGAAAAGTTTTGGCAAAAAACAAGTCGAAATCCCAAATCACCAAAAATCCATGGACTATGCACACAAAAATCGACAAAATTTGAGTTTTCTTGCACTGGGATCGATTAAACTTGAAAATGTGCCCATTTTCCCCTCGAGACCAACTGTATCCATTAATAAGGTATTAACAGACGTACATGAAATTTTTTAGCCAAAAACAAGCCAGAATCCTAAATAACCAAAAATTCATGGACTATAACACACGAAAATTTGCAAAATCTGTTTTTTTTTCTTTGGGGATCGTTCGAACTTGAAAATGCGCCTATTTTCCCCTTGGGACCAATTGAGTCCATTAATAAGGTCTTAATGAACCTCCATGAAAATTTTCGGCCAAAAACAAGCCAGAATTTCGAATCACCAAAAATTCATATACTATATATCCCACAAAATTCAGCAAAATCTAGTTTCTTTTTGCTTTGGGAATCGTTTGAACTTGAAAATGCACCTGTTGTCCCTCGAGACCAACTGACTCCATTAATAAGGTTTTAACGGACTTCCATGAAAAAATTCATCAAAAACAAGTCGTAACCCTGAATCACCAAAATTCATTGACTAAAGCACACAAAAATTGGCAAAATCTAATTTTTCCTGCTTTGGAGGTTGTTTGAACTTTAAAATGCACTTGTTTGCCCTTTGGGACCAATTGACTCCATTAATAAGGTCTTAAAGAACGTCCATGAAATATTTCGGTAAAAAACAAGACGGAATCTTGAATCACCAAAAAATTATGGACTATAGCACACTAAAATCGGCAAAATCTGATTTTTCCTGCTTTGGGGCTCGTGTGAACTTGAAAATACACCCATTTTCCAGTGGAGACAAACTGAC
The DNA here is from genome assembly GCA_029582625.1 of Solanum boliviense. Classification (NCBI taxonomy): domain Eukaryota; kingdom Viridiplantae; phylum Streptophyta; class Magnoliopsida; order Solanales; family Solanaceae; genus Solanum; species Solanum boliviense. Next base: position 56,625 of record JAJOOJ010000251.1, on the reverse strand, counting down.
TCCATTGATAAGGTCTTAACAAACATCCATAAAAAGTTTGGCAATAAAAAGCCAAAATTTCGAATCACAAAAAATCCATGGACTATAGCACACAAACATCGGTAAAACTTGATTTTTCTTGCTTTGGGGCTTGTTCGAACTTCAAAATGCACCTGTTTTCCCCTCGAGATCAACTTAATCCATTAATAGGGTCTTAACGGACATCCATGAAAATTTTTGGCAAAAAACAAGCCGGAATTCCGAATCACCAAAAATCCATGGACTATAGCACATAAAAATTGACAAAATCTGGTTTTTCCAGCTTTGGGGCTCGTTTGAACTTGGAAATGCTCCCCTTTGCCCCTTGGGACCAACTGACTCCATTAATAAGCTCTTAATGGATGTCTATGAAAAATTTCAGCAAAAAATGAGCCGGAATATGGAATCAGCAAATATCCATGGACTGCACACAAAAATCAGCAAAATCTAGGTTTTCCTACTTTGGGGCTCGTTTTAACTTTCAAATGTACCCATTTGCCCCTGGGACCAACTAAATCTTTTAATAATGTTTTAATGGACGTCCGTGAAAATTGTTGGCCAAAAACAAGCCGGAATCCTGAATCACCGAAAATCCATGAACTATAGCACATGAAAATCAGCAAAATCTGGTTTTTCCCACTTTAGGGCTCATTTAAACTTGAAAATACGCCTGTTTGGCCCTCGGGACCAACTAACTTCATTAATAAGGTCTTAACGGACGTCGATGAAAATTTTCAACCAAAAAAATCTGGAATTTCGAATGACCAAAAATCCCTTGACTATAGCCAATGAAAATCGGCAAAATCTAGATTTTCCTACTTTGCGGCTCGTTTGATCTTGAAAATATTCCCGTTTACCCCTCGGGACCAACTGACTCACTTAATAAGGTCTTAACAGACATCCATGAAAATGTTTGGCCAAAAACAAGCTAGAATCCCAAATCAACAAAAATCAATGGACTATAGCACATAAAAATTGGCAAAATCTAATTTTTCCTGCTTTAGGGCTCGTTTGAACTTGAAAATGCACTTGTTTTTCCTTCTGGACCAACTGACTCCATTAATAAATCTTAACAGACGCCCATGAACAATTTTGGCCAAAAACAAACCGAAGTTTTGGTTTTTTGGTGATTCGTAATTCCAGCTTGTTTTTGGCCGAAAGTTTTCATGGACGTCTGTTAATAATTCTAGATTTTTTTGGCCGAAAATATTTAGGGACGTCCGTTAAGACCTTATTAATGGAGTAAGTTGGTCCCAAGGGGTAAACGGGTGCTATTTCAAGTTCAAACGAGCTCCAAAGCAAGAAAAAGTAGATTTTGCCAATTTTGTGTGCTATAGTCAATGGATTTTTGGTGTTTTGGGATTCTGGCTTGTTTTTGGCCAAAATTCTAATGAACATCTTTGCACTCGGTGACAACATGACTCGATTTGGGTTATTGTAGATCGAATGACAAAATCAGCTTATTTTATTCTCGTCAAGATTATGCCAAGTTGTAGTTGAGAGAAATGGTAAGGTTGCATGGAGTGCCTTTATCCATTATTTCTGATCGTGGTACCTAATTCACTTCTCAGTTTTTGAGATCTTTCCAAAAGGTTCTTGGTACTCGTGTCAAGATTAGCACAACTTTTCATCCACAAACCGATGGGCAAGCGGAGCGTACTATCCAAACTTTGGAGTACATGTTGAAAGCTTGTGTGATTGATTTTAAGGGTAATTGGGATGACCATTTGCATTTGATTGAGTTTGCTTATAACAATAGTTATCACTCGAGTATTGGTATGGCTCTATTTAAGGTATTTTATGGTAGGTGTAGATCCCTATACATTGGTTTCTTTCCTTCTTTGGGATCGTTTGAACTTGAAAATACGCCCATTTGCCCTTCGGGACCAAATGACTCCATTAATAAGGTCTTAATGGACGTCCATGAAAAATTTCAGCACAAAACAAGCTGGAATTCCGAATCACCAAAAATCCACGGACTAGAGCACATGAAAATAGGCAAAATCTAATTTTCGTGCTTTAGGGCTTGTTTGAACTTGAAAATGCACAACTGACTCCATTAATAAGGTCTTAACTGACATCCATTAAATATTTCAGACAAAAACAAGTAGGAATCCCAAATCACCAAAAATCCATGGACTTGCCATCCGACGAAGCCATGGCACGTGGACTAAGCCACAGACCGTGGGTCTGGTCCATGATTGGCCACCCAAAAGAGGTCAGGGGACCATGAACCATGATCCGACAAATGGACCACCGTTGGTTCCACGGTCCGTGGATCATGACCCCTAAATCCACTTTTTGATACCAGACGATGGACCAACACGACGGGCCGTCAGTCAGACTATGGTCTATTAGTCAAAGGTGTTGTTAGTGGGTCGACAATTATTTTTAGGGGCAGTTGGGTCTTTTCCTATTTAGTCTAGCCTAATACTATGTCGTTTTACCCTTTACTAAGACCCTATATGAATGATTTAACCCCAAATTTCCCTATTGAAAGTCATTCTCTCAAATTCACGAAAAGATATCAAGTTCTTCCTGCCAAACATTTCTCCTTCTAGAAAACTTGAAGAAGAATGGTCCAAGCTAGGATTTGCAAGTCAAGTCTCCATTCCTCCATTGAAGTTAAGCAATCAGCATTGAGGTATGATAGTTTTTATCCATGGATTTCTTCCATTCATGGAGTTTCCAAATTCTCCTATTTTTAAGTTAGAATTCCCTAATTGAGTAAGGGATTTCTTCTATGTTATGGGTCCTCCTAATTGTTGATCCAATTGATTGATTTATGATCTCTTATGCATGAATTGAGTTAATCTCAGGTTGATATGATGAATCCCCCATGAACCCATGTAATCCCCATGTTTTTCTAAGTTATGATCGTATGATGTGGGTTTTGGATTATGAAAGAAGATTATATGAAATCAAGCTTGAATTGATAGAATTACATGAATTTATGATGAATTTCAATGAGCTCATGCCTAACTTATATTTTCTAGACATTGATGATTGAAAGTGGGATTTGAACCTTAAAAGGTGAATTATGAAATTATGCATGTTCACATGAAATCTATGTAAATGTTTTTATGATGCTTTGAGAGTGAAGTATCAATGATAATGTTGTTATTGCTATTGTTGTGTTGTTGAAAGGATTTCTCATATACACATGTAAGCATGAATTGTGAAAGGTTTTCTCACATGATAAAGGTTTTTAGGGTTGAAAGGCTTTCTCACCTATAGCGAACCAATGTTAAGAAGTTGTGCTAATGATGAGGCAATAGGCGATTACCCATGCTCTCTAATAGAATGAAAATAGGTGATTACCCATGTCACATGATTCCTAGCTTTAAGACAAGATACAAACTGACCCTTAGGCATAGAATTTCATCCTTTCCACTCTAGGACAAACTCATTCAGAAACTAAAACTTGACTACTCAAGTTCTACAATCAATCGAGGCATAACAAGAGTACAGTCAATCCATACCAAGGATAACATCAAAATCTAGCATATCAAGCTCTACCAAGTCAACAAGAGTAATTCTATGGGACAAGAAAATGAGACACCTTCTATAGACCCTCTTAGCTACAATAGAATCACCAACAGGAGTGGAGACAAAAAAAGGTTCTAACAACACATCTGGAAGAACATCAAATCTCATAGCCACATATGGCGTCACAAAAGACAAGGTAGCACTGGGATCAAATAAAGCATAAACATAAAGTTGAAAGACTTTCAACATACGGTAACCACATCAGGAGAACCCTCTTGCTCACCACGAGTCTGAAGTGCATATAATCGGTTTTGCTTAGGAGCATTGGAACCCGAACCATTTGGACCGGATGAAGGATTTGGTTGAGCCTTTCGACGATTATCTTGTGGTCCGTTTTACCACAACCAAAGCAAGCATTGGAATCCACTAGACATTTGCCCTCATGTTTTCTTCCATACTTAGCACAAGTAGACAATAAAGACCCACTACCATTCCATCTTGGAGGCTTAGGGTTGGACACCCTCTCTTTGTTGAACCTAGTAGGAGCATTGGAGGAAGTTTGACCGGAAAACCTTGGTCGAAATCTAGAATGACCATGTCCATCGAACTTTACATGAGATAAATTACCATCACCAGTTTTAGCTCTTTTTGCCTCCCTATACTTCTACTTAAGTTTCTTCTCTTCGATTTGTTGATCATGAACCATGAGATACAAAATGTATATATTGCTAACAAGCATGGCGGTACGACATTCTTTAACCACCATTTCGGACACACCTAAAAAGAACTTACTCATCTTTGCCCTAGAATCATCAACCATTTTGGGAGCATATCTAGATAATAATGTGATCTTCAAAGCATATTCCTTCACACTCATACTCTCTAAACGAAGGTTGATGAACTCAAGAACCTTTGCCTCCCTCATCTCAAGGGAAATAAACCTATCAAGGAAAGCAACTTTGAACTTTTCCCAATCAAGAGGACTGCATCTTCCGATCTCTCTTCCTTCCATTGGTTGAACCAAATTTGAGAAACACCTTTAAGTTGATAAGCAACCAACTCCACCTTTTCCATCAGCGTCACTCCCATGATCATCAACACCTTATAAACCCCTTCAATGAACTCTTGAGGCTCTTCCTCAACCTTAGAACCATGAAACTCTGGAGGATTCATCCTAGTGAAGTCCCTCACTATAGATGTCATCGTACCCACATTTGGCTTCATGGGAACCGCAACCTCACTATTGGCTTGGGTCGTCTTGAGCCAACACTTGAAAAGTAGCCCTAAACTCCACATTAGTCACTTGCTCGGCCAAAGGGTTGACTCGAACTTGAGGAGCTTGGGGAAGAGCTTCTTGTTCCACAACTGTATTGAATTTAATTTTGAGTGTGAGTGTGTACTGATCCCTAACTAAAAATTCCAATTCTATGTGAACAAAGGGATTTCTTTGTGGTGAGGGCACAAATTACATTATTGGATTGTTGATTTAACTAAAAGATTGCACTATGTTGAGAATAAATAAAGAGGGTTGATTATTGAGAAAATTCCATGTGATTGCTTAGGCTCTTGGGTTACTTCTGCACAAGTGTCGTTTAGAGTTTGTTCCGTCGCTTAAGGACAAGCAACGATTTTAAGTTGAGGGTATTGATTTATCGTGAATTTATGATACTTTTGATGCATAAATTTAGAGTTTTGTATGAGTCTTAAGCATTTTGTTATTAGATGTGATGATGTTTTTATTATGATTTGCAGGAAATAAGTTTTGGAGCAGTTGGTGTTAAAGTGTAGCAGCATTGGTGTTTTTTTTTTTTGTGATATACAACTTGACCCACAAGCTGTAGGTGTAAGTCGTAGGTTGAAGTGCTGAAAATTGGAGCTATATATGAAACAACAGATGTAAACTGATGAGCCGTAGTCACTACTACGAGCCGCATATGATAAGTCGTAGAAAAGATCAGAAAGGATGAGCTCTAGTCCATGAATGACGGTTGAATAGGACAGGCCATACAAAGATCTACGAGCAAATCCTTAGATGATCGAACAACTGCTTACTGATGGAAGGTACCTACGAGCAAATCCTTAGACGATCGAACAACTGCTTACTGACGGAAGGTACCTACGAGTCGTAGGTTAGTAACCATAGATGACACTTCCCAAGCCAAATTTCCTTAGTCTTCCTTTTCCTACTTGATTTAGGATTTTGTTTCTATAAATATTGGTTGTATTTTTCGTTTTTGGGTTGTTAGACTTTTTGAGATACCTACTTTTTGCTTTGAGAATTATTTTGCAGACACTTTTGGCATTTAATTCTTGAAGTGTTAATTTATGAAATTTGTGTTTGTTCTTCAATTCAAGATTTCAAATTTTATCTATTCTAATTGTAAGTTCATGATTTATGTTATTAACCCTATTATAAATTGTGATCACACAAGCATGAGTAACTAAATCCACAACTAGGGTTGTGGGAACCATGAGTAATTAAACACGTAAAACTAATAATTAAGTAATTCGAGAATAGTGCTTATGAATATATTGTTAATCTCTTCGTTTTGAATTCTTTTTAACGGTGCGCAATGTTAGAACTCACCTCATTCCTACTTGCCTGACCAAGGAAGTAATGAATGAGAAAAAGGTTAAACAACAGAGATTTAGCGTGATAATCTGCTATCTAATAGCCTAACCCAAATAAGTAAGGGCTAATCTGGGTCATGGGTAAGGGTTAGTAAAGCATACAACCGTCGACCGGCCAAGTTGCGTGGTGAAATTCCCTACTTGGACGACCAATCACTTAAGAGATACTTATGTTACCAATATTGCATGTTAAACACTGGGAAATAATTACTATTATTAGGATTACTGCGTTAAGAACTTGTGGGGAAATACATGTGCCCTAGTTTCATCTCATATTGATATAACAAATTGTGAATCATGTTACCTGTTACTTGTTACTACAAATCAATCAATAATTACTTTGTGTTATAAATCCCCCCATTTTACGGAAGTAAGCCGACTAAATGTACGATCAATAGTAAATTAGTCTTAGTCTAGACCATATTCCTCGTGGGATCGATCCTAACCTCAGTTAGGTTCTTTATTTGACAACAACCGCTTATACATCTTTAAGGAAGTGTAATTTGGGCATCTCAGAGGTCTACCTAGACTAATGCTATAGTCCATGGATTTTTAGTGATTCGGAATCTCGGCTTGTTGTTGTCCAAAATTTTCATGGACGTCCATTAAGACTTTATTTATGGAGTTAGTTGGTCCCGAGGGGAAAAAAAGTGCATTTTCAAGTTCAAATGAACCCTAAAGAAGGAAAAATAAGATTTTGCCGATTTTTGTGTTCTGTAGGCCATGGACTTTCGGTGATTCAGGATTTCGACATGTTTTTGGACAAATTTTTTCATGGACGTCCGTTAAGACCTTATTAATGGAGTCAGTTAGTCCCAAGGTTAAAATAGACATATTTCAAGTTCAAACGAGCCCCAAAGCAGGAAAAATTAGATTTTGCTGATTTTCTTGTGCCATAGTCTATGAATTTTTGGTGATTCGAGATTCCAGCTTGTTTTTGGCTGAAATATTTCATGGACGTCTGTTAAAACCTTATTAATGGATTCAGATAATCCCGAGGATAAAATATGTGCATTTTCAAGTTTAAACGAGCCTCAAAGCACGAAGAACCATATTTTGCTAATTTTCGTATGCTATAGTCCATGGAATTTTGGTGAATCAAGATTTCGGCTTTTTTTGGCTAAAACTTTTCATGGACGTCCTTTAAGATCTTATTAATGGAGTCAGTTGGTCCTAAGGGGAAAACAAATGCATTTTCAAGTTCAAACGATCCCGAAAGTAGCAAAGACTAGATTTTGCCGATTTTCATGTGCTATAATCAATGGATTTTTGGTGATTTGGGATTCCAGCTTGTTTTTGGCCGAACTTTTCATGAACGTCCATTAAGATCTTATTACTAGAGTCAGTTGGTCCCGAGGGGTAAACGAGTGCATTTTCAAGTTCAAATGAGCCCTAAAGAAGGAAAAACTAGATTTTGCCAATTTTCATGTGTTATAGTCCATGCATTTTCGGTGATTCGTTATTTCGGCTTACTTTTGGTTGAAATATTTCAGCCATCCGTTAAGACCTTATTAATGGAGTCAGTTGGTCCCGACGGGGACAATGGCGCATTTTCAAGTTCAAACGACCCCCAAAGAAGAAAAAAATGAGATTTTGTCGATTTTCGTATGCTATAGTCCATGGATTTTTGGTAATTTAGGATTTCAGCTTGATTTTGGTTGAATATTTTTGTGGACGTCCTTAAGACCTTATTAATAGAGTCAGTTGGTCCTGATGGAAAAATGGGCACATGTTCAAGTTCAAATGAGCCCTAAAGCATGAAAAACCATATTTTGCTGATATTCGTGTGCTATAGTCCATGGAATTTTGGTGATTTGGTATTTCATCTTGTTTTTGGCCGAAACTTTTCATGGATGTCCGTTAAGACCTTATTAATGAAGTCAGTTGGTTCCGAGGGGCAAATTGGTGCATTTTCAAGTTCAAATGAGCCCCAAAGCAGGAAAAACCATATTTTGCCAATTTTCATGTGCTATAGTCCATGGATTTTTGCTGATTCGCTATTCCAGCTTATTTTTTACTGAAACTTTTCATAGACGTCTGTTAAGAACTTATTAATGGAGTTAGTTGGTCCTGAGAGGCAAACAAGCGCATTTTCAAGTTCAAATAAGCCTCAAAACAGGAAAAACCAGATTTTGATGATTTTCATATGCTATATAGTCCATGGATTTTTGGTGGAAAATTTTCATGGAAGTCAATAAAGACATTATTAATGTAGTTAGGTTGTCCCGAGGGGGAAACTGGAACATTTTTAAGTTCAAACGAGCCCTAAGCAGGAAAATTCAGATTTTGGCGATTTTTGTGTGCTATAGTCCTTGGATTTTTGGTGATTCGGATTCTAGATTTTTTTTTGTTCAAAATTTTTCAAGGACGTCCGTGAAGACCTTATTAATGGACGGAGTTTGTCCCAAGGGGTAAACACATGCATTTTCAAGTTCAAACGAGCCCCAAAGCAGAAAAACCCAAATTTTGCCGATTTTTTTGTGGTATTGTCCATGAATTTTTGGTGATTCGGGATTCCGACTTGTTTTTGGCTGAAATTTTTAAAGTATGTCCGTGAAGACCTTATTAAGGGAGTCTGTTGGTCTCAAGGGTCAAACAGGCGCATTTTTAAGTTCAAACGAGCCCAAAGCAGGAAAAATAAGATTTTGTCAATTTTTGTGTGATATAGTCCATGGATATTTGGTGATTCGGATTCCAACTTGTTTTTGCCGAAATTTTTCATGGACGTCTGTTAAGACCTTATTAATGGAGTCAGTTGGTCGCGAGGGGAAAACGGGCACATTTTCAAGTTCAAACGATCCCTAAAATAGGAAAAACCAGATTTTACCAATTTTCATGTGCTATAGTCAATGGATATTTGGCAATTCGGAATTCTGATAACGCTCAACTATACTTCTTATGATTCTAAGTGTAGGCAGTCACAATTAAGTATAAACCCAACGTTGAGTTGGGGTCGATTCCACGAGGAGTGATACGGTAAAGAATTCAATTACGAAGTGAAAGGAGTGTTTTAATCGACTGTAGAAGTAGACATTTTTTAAACAATTAAAGTACATATCAGGGGTTTGACAATTAATGTCAATTGGGGGGATTAGAGTGAAAAATTAACAACTACGAACACACAGGGGTAATGAAGTATAAAGGTATCCTTGGGAGTGTGATCGATTGAATGCCAATTTTGTTATATGGGTCATTATTACTTACTAAAGGCCGTTGAATCTTAGTGGGTAGGCTAGGCTTTATGTGTAATAGCCAATTTTCAATCAACTATTACGAATCGAGCGAGTTCACTCGAACCTCGACAAGCATAACACAAATAAACAGTCCAATACCTCAATTAATCTACTCTTTCAAGCTAGATTAGTAGGATTGAATGTAGATCCACTTTCTCAAGCTAAGTCTAAAATAACCTAATCACTACAATCATCAATTAATAATTTTAACTCTAAAACCTCTTTCTCAAGCAAGCTTAGAATACTAGGCTAGAATTGCATTTGCAACTACAATTCATCAATTAAAACTCAACTACAAATTGAACCCATTTCAATTCAACACTTAAATCAGTAAATACTAACACACATAAGCTAATTGAAGCATTAAATCACATGATCACACCCCCAAGAATGGAGGTTTTAGCCACACATAAAAAGAGCAAGAAATAGTTACCAACTATGTTTTCCATCATCTTGGGTAACAATCCATAAGTCTTCAAAATTCTTGAATTGAATTCAAAATCAAATAAACCTTAAATCTCTACTCAAAAACTGAAAGAACAATGTTAGGGATCAAAAACCCAAAACTAGACAATATGCTAACTCTCAAAAAAATTATAACTCTCTAACTCTCTTTTTAAAATTGCATTTATACGCTTCCAAATATTTAGTTTCGGAGCCACTCAGCGGAGTAAGTCGAGCTTCGTCGACCAAGTCGGTGACTCGCCGAGAGCTCTTATCCATCGCCTTCTTGGCTTGGCTTTTCCACACTTTCCTTCTGTGACTTTAAGTTATCAGAAAACTTCAATCACCAATCTGGTCGGCGCTTCGTCGAATTACCCTTTCTATCGCCGAGTTGGTTTTTTCCATGGGCGGACCTATTGGAACGTTTGGTGAGCATCAACCTTGCTTTTCTTCAACTTTTTCACTCATTTTTACCTGGTAATGTCCTTGCCTTTCTCTTTTGCCTTCATTACTACAAATTAGCATTTAAACATCAATTTAGAGCATAGAATTGGCATTGAGGACACTGTAACTCTAGCTATTTAACCCTAAATGATTCAATATCCCTGACTCATTAACACCCTTAACTTAATATTTTGCTTGTCCTAAAGTAAAACACAAGATCACTTAGTTCAAAAGAGATGTCTATAAATAGTGCTACTCAAGACTCAACATGAATGCACACAAGCGGTTCAATCTACCCTTCCTTGAAAATCATAACATTGTCCCTATCAACCACCACTATTTTGAGTAGCATCCTGACCTCCTCTCTACTGAGTTGTACCACCCTTACCATAAGTCCTATTTCCTCTACCAAACTGACATCTTCCTTGGCCCCTGACAAGAGGCGTTGAATCTCTAGCTGGAGCAACTGAATAAGTACACTAGGTCCTGAGTAAGTCTAAGAAACTACTGAATCATATGACCTAGATCCCACACCTAGATGAGGCACTAGTAAACTTACTATAAGAACGGACCCTCTTAGGATCTCAAAACTCCTCCAAAACTATCAACTACAACTCTTGGCAGTACTCACGATGGACTGGAAAGAAGCCTCCTCTCTGGCAGCTCTAAACACATAAGATATAGTGATGAAAGTCAATCCTCTAACAAACCTGCAGACCCTCTCTGCCTCGTTCGGAATAATAGTCATAGTACGCCTAATAGCTTACAGAAATGGGACTTATACTCATTCACAAACAAACTGCCCTGCCTAATGTCCTCAAACCTCAGATGACTCTTCTTTATCACTCTCCAAGGAATGAAGCGGTCTTGGAAAGAACTAGACAATGTATCCCACTCTGTCGAAGGAGATCCAACTGGTCTAGACCTCGCATAAGTCCTCCACCATTCTCTAGTGGCTCCACGGAGCTGAACTGCAACAAAATGAACATCACATGCATCCAAACCACTACTTCAAGCAAATCATAGCACATGGTGAAGAACTCATGAGAATCCTCGCTCTTAACACCCTAAAACTAGGGTGGTTTCATCTTCTGAAACTTCTCAGAACACTGTTGATCAACCACTGTCAGAATAACCTCAGGAGCAATATGTGCACCCAAAGTCCGTGCAGGAACCACTGGTGGCTAATCCACCTGATCATGAATAATCAAAAACTACTACTGACCTAGGGACTACACCCTCACTTCCTTCTAAGAACCATGTGGCGTAACTATCGAACAAACCTGAGAGAAGTTCTCCAGCACACCTAGTATCCTTAACAAAGTGTCCTTAAACAAAGGAGTTGTAAACTCAGGAGGAACATGGTTTTAAACAACCTTAACTTGTGGCTCAGGAGAGACCTTTCTAGCTCGTCCTTAGTTGGTGCCACTCCACGGGCATGACTTATAGCCGGTGCTACTCCACGAACACAGTCTCTAGCTCGAGACTTACCCCTACCTCTACCTGGGGTCTCAGCAACTGCCTCAGGGACTACTTCTCCTCTATCACCGAAAATAAAAGCTATGATCCTTGGTATCTACCACAATAACACGCGATAGCTTAGCACTAGAGAAGGTAACCACATGATAAAAAAAATGAATAAATGGATGTTCCCGAACATTCTTTATAGCCTCTCAAAGATAAGTACATACATTTCCCTACCGATCTTTGAAACTCTACTTAGACTTAATTTGTACACACATGAGACCTATGAACCTATGGTTCTAATACCATTTTTCATGACAACAAGATGGACGTGATGACACTTGTTTATTCCCACCAAGAAATGTCAGCCTCAACCCAACGTATCGAAAGAAATGTGAAAAGTAAAATAAAAATAATACAAGAGGGGAAAAATTATGCATTCTAATATAACCCAAAAATCTAATTGTCATGTGTACAAGACCCTAATATAAAAAGTGTGGAACTAAAATATAATTACAAGACTCAATGTATTTGTTTCTCAAATAGAACAAAGCATAAGGTAAGGAATAAGAGAGTCCACCGGTATGACAAGAATCTACCTATCAACGTATCCTCAAAAAGTGTAACAACCTATTCCCGTAATTATAAAAAGCCAACAGGGAAAAATTTTGGGGTGGAAAACTTTTTTGTAGTAACTTGGAATTTTCCAACCTGGTCCAGATTTGGACGAAATTGGACTCAATAAGGTCTAGGGAAATCTGGTAATAATTGGGAGATCTAATTATAAATTTGATCATATGAGTAGATAACTAAGATGTTAAGGAACCCATATGACTTTACGGAATTGAATTCGGGCGAGTAGAACTCCTAAAAGTGATCTTAGCGTGAACGGTTTTTTTTAGTGTCGTAGGATGAAGGTTTGTTGTGAAATGGGGGTTTGAAACTCTTAAATCGACTCACTAGTTTCGTGCAACCCGTTGTGGCAGAATTATTCCCGCTAGGGTGGGGCTGAAGACCATTGTGGCGGGACAGACGGGACTTAAGTAAAACTAAACCCCAAAAATGTTTTATTTTTTAGGTTTCAACTTTGAGAGCTAACGAACGAACCCAGGTGTTTTCTTGATAGCTTTTCACCATTCTTGAGGCTAAAGGTAAGTTTTCACTCCCTGAACCTATTTTTCGATCCGTAGAACTTAGATTCTTAGGTAATTATTGATAGGGGGAAGACTTTGATCTTGGATTTATGGTGGAAGTAACCCTAACCTTGGTGTGATATGTATTTGTAATTACTTCATTATGATGCAAGTATGTATGTGAATGTTCCACTATTGATTAAACTAATCGTAAATGAGGATGATTGAATAATTGTATGCCATGAATCACGACTTGATTGTATGGTTATGAGAATGTACATTGTGATTGTGATTGTGTCTTGTTGAATGGATCAGGTGTTACGTTCCGACACACTAACTTGGATCGGGTGCCACGTTTTGGAGCATATATGGGATTGGGTGTCATGTTCGGCATACTAACTTGGATCGGGTACCATGTATCGGTACATTAACAGTTTGGGTATGGGTTCCGTGAGAGGACCAATGACTTGACATAATTGTATATCTTGAGACTGTGAAATTGTACTTTGTTCATAAGTGATAAGTGATATTGTATATGTTTGGTGTATGCATGTTTATTAATGTTGTAATGACTTATATATGTTTCGCCTATAAGGATAGTCGCGTGATCCTACCAGTTGTGTACTGATATTGCACTTGTTCATTCTTTGTTGAGTACAGGGCATCTTCAGGCGGCTACTAACAGACCTCGCTTAGAAGATCAGTGATCAATCAAATTCCAGGGTGAGCCAGTTCTTCTGGGCTGCCATGAGTTCTCTTTCTGTTTATGTTCACATTTTTGGACTTAGACTAGTTCTTTAGATTCCTTGTGTTAGTTTGGGGTTGTACCCCTTCTTTTTTACACTTGTGGTTCTTGTTGGAGTTTTGGTACATTGACTTTCAGGTTCTAGGTATTATTTCCGCATTTTTTTTGTTAGACTTTTGTTGGAGTTTATGAGAATTCCCTATTTTACTTTCTTAGACATTTAAACCTGCTTCCATATCTTTAAATGCCTTAGTTTTTGGTTAAGTTGTTTAGCTTGGATTGTAGTAATGGTTCTCCCATCGGAGGGTTAGTGTGGGTGCCAATCTAGATGGTCTGGGTCGTGACAAAGTTTGTATCAGAGCCCTAGGTTCGTTGATCTCGATGTACCAAAACGAGTCCAGTAGAGTTTTGCGGAACGGTACAGAGACGTCTGTACTTTTCTTTGAGAGGCTATAGAACTTTAGGAAATCTCTTTGTTTTCTCTTGTTTCTTTTAGTGTTATAACTTGATTCCAATTGGTATCTGGTGATCCAAATTGGTATATAATCTCCTTCACTCTTTTGTCCGCAGTTGGTTAACACTAGGTTCAATGGCTCCAAGCTCGTAGCTCCCGTCAATGCACCATCTGAGGAATCCATAGCGAGAGGTCACGATCGAGGTAGGGGTAGGGGACGAGCAAAGGGCAGAGGACGATGAAGGGTAGCACCTGCTAGGGATGGAGTTCCAGTTGAGAATGCTCCCAGAAAAGAGAATCCTCATGCGCATCATGAAGAGATAGAGGAGAATGTTGAGGTTGAGGATGAGGAGAATGTTGGAGAAGAGGAAGAAGTGCTTGTTGAGACTATATGTATTCCTCCTTTAGATCCAGTGTTAGCTCAACAGATTATGTCGTTCCTAAAAGGATTGGTTGGTGCTGGAGTGCTTCCCTCTGTTCAAGCAACTCAAGCAACCCAAGGTAGGTGGAACTGTTGGTACTGATGCCTTTTTTTGTCCTTTGTTGGGTCCTGTTATGACTGGTAATGAACATGAGATGTTGACTAAGTTCTTGAAATTGAAACCGTATGTGCTACATGGTTCCGAGAGTAAGGACGCCTATGAATTCATTCTAGATTGTTATGAGAGGCTTCATAAGTTGGGAATTCTCCATCAGTGTGGAGTAGAGTTTGTGACTTTTCAACTTCAAGGTGAGGCTAAGCAGTGGTGGAGAGCTTATGTGGAATGCAGATCTTCAGCTTTACCCCCACTCACTAGTAAATGGTAACGCAGGCAGAGGTACGGCACAACAAGGCAGGGAAATTGCGCGTCAAGATGACATGGCTCAGTGTTATGCCTTTCCGGGAAAGAGTGAGACAGAGACGCCTGACACAATGATCATATTTACTATTCTTGTCTGTGATCGGATGGCAAATATGTTATTTGATTCGGGTTCTACTTATTCTTATGTGTTCATGCGATTTGCCTCAGAATTTGCTATTATTTGTGATATACTTGATGCCCACATCTATGTTTCTACTCTAGTTGGAGAGTCCGTCATAGTCACACATGTCTATCGTTGATGCTTATCGTGACCAACGACACTAACCTACGGTACGAGTGTCTACGATCGTCGATAGTATAGTAACCTAACCAAGGTTTGGGGTCGTGTCCCAAGGGAGCGATTTCGAGAATATTTAGTTAATTAGAATTTCATTCTAATTAGTCGTAGCTAAAGAGATTTGCTAATAAAAACATTATAAATCAAAGGGGGACACAAAAGTGTCGAATATCAATTTGGGGGTTTTGTCACAAGTATAGCAAAAACAACAAAAATAACAAGAAAATCAAGTATGGGGAAGAGTTCTTGGGGTGTGACCGCAATACAAGTTGAGATAAGTAGTTGGGTACATGTTTTTGATAGGAAATTTGCAAGATAATAGTGACTAGGCTAAGCTTTAGATGGAAATAAGTTCCCTCTCGAGTAACTTACCCCGTTTCAAATGCGTTCCTTTCGGACAGCCATTTTCCGCATGAAGACCAACCTACGCCTTACCCCACTTACTCTCTCGAGCTGAGTGTTAGGATATGGGAGTAGGGCTTACCCTCTCGGGCTGAATCTCATGTCAACCCATTCCTTAGGCCATCAGTCTAGTGGTCTTGGTTTCACGACCTCCCTCTCGGGCAAGCCGAAAGCACATGGGTGGCTTTGTATTTGAAACTACAAAACCATTAGATTAAACCACAACTACTATGTGAAATCACCATTAAACTACATCTAGCCTATCATCAAGCAAGACCCAACAATAATATCAACACATATTTGCTAAATCACACCCCAAGAATGGGGGTTTTTAGCCACACATCAAGAAATAAAAAAATACACCTATAATGATAGTAAAATCAAATGGGTATAAGAAATTAAACTTTGATTTAAGCAAAGGAAGAAGAATAGGGAAGACCTACTTCCAACTTGGGGAAGATGAACTCCTTTCTTCAAGTTCCCAAAACCCTCTCCAAACTTGAGAGAAAAATACAAGGAAAATAGTATTCCAAGGTAAAAACTATAATAATGTTCCAATCCCTTATAAATAATAACTAAGGCTAGTATTTATAGCTTTCAGATTAAGTGTTACGGCGGACTATTCGGCGAGGTTAGTCGAGGTCGCCGAATGACTCGTTGACTCGCCCTTCTTCTGTCTCATCATCGTTTCGTGCTTGCCTTCAACATCTTCATGTTGTGGACCATTGGGCAGTATAGCACTGCTTCGCGAAACTGTTCGGTGAAGCGCCGACTGCTTCTTTCATCGCCTTTTTGATCCTCTTCCTTCAGGGATTCGCTTAATAAAACAAAGGGCAGAATATGTCCCTTTGGAGACTCGTCAAGTGTGCTTGGCGGAACCCATGCTTCAGTTTCTTCGTTCCTTTAGGCCTTTCTATTTTTTTTTGTGCGTAAGTGTCCATGCTTGCACTCAAACTTCAAATACCTTAAACTTAAGAGTTTTCATCAGATATTGAGACAAAATTACCATTTGAGGACACTATTTCTATCAAAATAAAGCCCTAAATTAGTCCAATTTGTGGACTCATCAATCGTGTTGTCCTATTTTGTTTATGGATTTTCAGACTTGGACTGATTTGGTGATTTTGGATATGACTAACTTTGATATAATCTTAGGCATGACGTGGTTGTCCCTTAATTATGTTGTGTTAAATTGTAATACTAAGTCTGTGACTCTAGAGATCCCCGGTAGGGAATAGTTAGAGTGGGAAGGGGTGTACAAGTCTATGCCAACTAAGATCATATCCTTTATTCGGGCTAGGAAACTAGTAGGGCAGGGTTGTTTGGCTTATTTGGCTCATATTCAGGATGTTGAGGTTGAGTTCCCTCTATAAAGTCCATCCATGTGGTGTCGAGATTTAGGGATGTATTTCCTACTGATTTTCCTGGTATGCCTCCGGATAGAGATATAGATTTCTGTATTGATTTAGAACCCGGTACCTGCCCCATTTCCATCCCTCCATATTGTATGGCTCTGGTAGAATTAAGAGACCTTAAGGCTCAAATCCAAAAACTTCCGTATAAAGGTTTTATCCATCCTAGTGCTTCACCGTGGGGTGTTCCAATTTTGTTTGTTAAGAAAAAGGATGGTTGTATACAGATGTGTATAGATTACTAGAAATTGAATAGGGTCACCATTTGAAACAAGTACCCATTGCCTCAAATATATGATTTGTTTGACCAATTGCAATGTGCATCAGTTTTCTCTAAGATTGATTTAAGGTCTGGCTACCATCAATTAAACACTAGGCCCAAGGATGTGCCCAAGACGGCATTTAGGATCCGCTATGGGCACTACGAGTTTCTAGTTATGTCATTTGGGTTGACAAATGCTCCTACAACTTTTATGAGTTTGATGAAGATGTGTTCAAACCATTTCTTGATTCGTTTGTTATAGTCTTTATTGATGATATCTTGTTTTATTCGAAAAGTGAGGAAGAACATGCTGACCATCTTCATATTGTTCTGGGTATTCTTGGGAAACAAAAGTTGTATGCAAAATTTACTAAGTGTGAATTTTGGTTGACTTCAGTTGCCTTTATAGGGCATCTATTGTTAAAATAAGGGGTAATGGTAGGTCCCCAAAAGATTGAAGCGGTTAAGAATTGGGTTCGGCCTAGCTCTATGACTGAAGTAAGGAGTTTTGTGGGACCCGCTACCTACTATCGTCAATTTGTGAAGAACTTTGCTTCTATGCCACGCATTTGACAAATTTGTCCAAAAAGGAGATACCATTTGAATGGACTGAAAAATGCGAGGAGAGCTTTCAAAAGCTTAAAACTCTCTTGACCACAACACCTATTCTAGCACTACTGGTTGAAGGTAAAGATATTATTATTTATTGTGATGCTTCACATTCTTATTTGGGTGCGGTGTTGATGCAGGATAAGAATGTTATAGCTTATGCATCGCGGTAGTTGAGGTGCATGAGAAGAACTATCCAATACATGATTTGGAGTTGGCAGCGGTAGTGTTTACTCTTAATATCTGGCCGCATTATCTTTATGGTGTTAAGTGCGAGGTGTTTACTGATCATCACAGTCTACAACATGTATTCACTCAAAAGGATCTGAATTTGAGACAGCGAAGGTGGATGGAGTTACTCAAGGATTATGATGTGACCATCCAATATAATTCGGGTAAGGTTAATGTAGTGGCAGACGCACTAAGCCAAAAATCAGTGTGTATGGGTAGTTTGGCTTGATTGAATGTAACTTAGCGACCTTTGGCTAAGGAAATCCAAACTTTGGAATCTAAGTTTTTGCAGTTGGGTATCTCAGAGAAAGGTGGGGTGTTAGCTAGCATTGAGGTAAGGGCCATGTTCATTGAGGAGATCAAGGCCAAACTGTTTGAGGATGAAAGTTTGAAAGAGCTCAGAAATAAAACAGTGTTGGGCAAGGCATAAGAGACCACTCTTGATGCGAAATGGGTGCTCAGTTTTAAAGGAAGGATTTGTGTTCCTCGAGTAGATGACTTGATCCCAAAATTGTTGACAGAATCCCATGGTTCACAATATTCCATTCATCCGGGTGTGACAAAGATGTACTGAGAATTGAAGCAACTTTATTGGTTGCCGGGCATGAAGAAGGATATAACAGAATTTATGGCTAAGTTTCAAAATTGGCAACAAGTAAAATATGAGCATCAAAGGCCTTCGAGGTTGCTTCAGAGAATGCCAATTCCAGGGTGGAAGTGGGAAAGGATAGCCATGGATTTTGTGGTTGGTCTTCCCAAGTCTTTGGGGAAGTTTGATTCTATTTGGGTAGTGGTGGACAGATTGACTAAGCCAACCAATTTTATTCCCGTCAGAACATATTATAATGCTCAACAATGGGCTAAGGTATATGGTGAAAGCGATTGTGAGGTTGCACGGGGTGCCCCTTTCTATCATCTCAGACCGTGGTACGCAGTTTACCTCCAAATTTTGGAGGAAATCACATGACGAATTGGGCACACAACTCACTTGTAGTACAACTTTTCATCCGCAGACCGACGGGCAATCAGAAAGGACCATGGAGGACATGTTGCGGGCATGTGTGATTGACTTTGGAGGACATTGGGATAAGTTCCTATCGTTGTGTGTGTTCTCCTATAATAATACTTATCACTCCAGCATTGATATGGAACTGTTTGAGGCACTCTATGGGATAGGATGTAGATCACCCATAGGATGGTTTGAGGCTGGAGATGTGAAGTCGTTGGGGGTTGATCAAGTGAAGGATGCTCAAGATAAAGTGAGAAGTATTCAAGCTAAGATGTTAGCAGTCCAGAGTAGAGAGAAGAAGTATGCAGACCATAAGCTAAAGGACATGGCATTTCAGACTAGTGAGAAAGTTCTTCTTAAGGTAACACCCATAAAAAGGGTGATGATATTTGGAAAGAAGGGCAAGTTAAGTCTGCGATACATTGGTCCCTTTGAGGTTCTTAAATGTGTAGGGACAATGGCTTATAAATTGGCTTTACCTCCTAACCTATCGGGAGTTCATCCGGTATTTCATGTGTCCATGTTGAAGAGATATCATGCTGACGGGGATCATAAAATAGGACTCAATTGTGTTAGACAAAAACCTTCAGTATGAGGAGGAACCGATTGCAATTCTTGATCGTGATGTCCGAAAGCTAAGGACACAAGTGAATAAGTCTGTGAAAGTTCAATGAAAGCATCGTTCAAGTGAGGAAGCTACTTGGGAAACCGAAATGGACATGCGAGACAAGTATCCCTAGTTGTTCGTCGATTCAGGTACTACTCTACTCTAACTTTAGCCCGTCTTTCCTAGTTTGTCACTTGGGGATCAGTGATGGGTAAATTGGTAATGACTTGTTCCTGTTGTTATAGAAAAGTCAACGGGGAAAATTTTTGGGCCGAAAAACTTTTTGGTGGTAACTTGGAATTTCCCAACCTAGTCCAGATTTGGATGAAATCGGAGTTAGTAAGGTCTAGGGAAATATGGTAACAATTGGGAGATCTAATTATGAATTTGATCATATGAGTAGATAACTAAGACGTTAAGAAACTCGTACGACTTTACGGAATCAAAATCGGGCAAGTAAAACTCCCAAAATTGATCTTAGCGTGAACGGGTTTTTTTTAGGGTTGTAGGATGAAGGTGTATTGTGAAATAGGGGTTTGAAACTCTTAAATCAACTCACTGGTTTCGTGCAACCCGCTTTGGTGGAATTATTCTCACCAGGGCGGGGCCGCTGTAGCAGAGTTAGGATCATTGTGGCGAGACAGACGCGACTTAAGTCGGAAATAAACCCCAAAAATGTTTTATTTTGCAAGTTTCGACTTTGAGAGCTAAGGAATGAACCCAGGTGTTTTCTTGACAGCTTTCACCATTCTTGAGGCTAAAGGTAAAGTTTTCACTCTCCGAATCCATCAACCCGTAGAACTTAGGTTCGTGGGTAATTATCGATGGGGGAGGGCTTTGATCTGGGATTGATGGTGGAAGAAACCCTAGTATGGGTATGGGTATGGGGATCAAGGGTTTGGCCTAGGGTTAATGTTATTGATTATAATCTGGGTAATTAGGCTTTGTTTATTGATCCTCGCATTATTATGATTGTTTGTAGACCAAGAACCAGGGGAAAGAATCCAGAAAGGGAAGAATCAAGTTTCTTAGGGAATTCAAGCTTTGTTCGAGGTAAGTGATGGTTGTGATTTCATGTTGGTGTGATATGTATTTGTAATTACTTTATTATGATGCAAGTATGTATGTAAATGTTGCACTATTGATCACACTAATCGTAAATGAGGATGATTGAATAATTGTATACCAGGAATCATGACTTGATTGTATAATTATGAGAATGTACATTGTGATTGTGATTGTGGCTTGTTGAATGGATCAGGTGTTATGTTTCGACACACTAACTTGGATCGGGTGCCATGCTTCGGCGCATATATGGGTTCGGTTGTCATGTCCAGTACACTAACTTGGATTCGGTACCACATACCGGTACACTAATAGTTTGGGTATGGGTTCCGTGAGAGAACCAATGACTTGGCATAATTGTATATCTTGATATTGTGAAATTGTACTTTGTTCGTAAGTGATAAGTGATATTGTATATGTACGGTGTATGCATTTTTATTAATGTTGTAATGACTTATATATGTTGTGCCTATTGGGATAGTCGCGTGATCCTACCAGTACATTGTGGTTGTGTACTGATACTGCACTTGATCTTTCTTTGTTGAGTATAGGGTATCTTCAGGTGGCTACTGACAGACCTCACTTAGAAGATCAGTGATCAATCGAATTCAAGGGTGAGCCAGTTCTTCTGGGCTGCCATGTGTTCTCTTTCTATTTATGTCCACATTTTTGGACTTAGACTAGTGCTTTAGATTCCTTGTGTTAGTTTAGGGTTGTACCCTTTCTTGTTTAGACTTATGGTTCTTGTTGGAGTTTTGGTACATTGACTTTCAGGTTCTAGGTATTATTTCCGCATTTTGTTTTGTTAGGCTTTTATTGGAGTTTATGGGAATTCCCTATTTTCCTTTCTTAGATATTTAAACTTGCTTCTGTATCTTTAAATGTCTTAGTTTTTGGTTAAGTTGTTTAGCTTGGGTTGTAGTTATGGTTCTCCCACCGGAGGATTAGTATGGGTGTCAATCACGACGATCTAAGTCGTGACAGAAAGCCTAAGATGAACAAGAAAAAGTGTAACCACACGGATCTAGGCTCAAAAACTTGAATCGGGACCCACTGACTTCATTAATGAGGTCTTAAAGAACGTCCATGAAACATTTCGGCAAAAAACAAACCAGAATCTTGAATCACCAAAAATCCATGGACAATAGCACGCAAAAATTAGTAAAATCTGGTTTTTCCTGCTTTGGGGCTCATTTGAACTGTAAAATGCAGCCAAAAAAGTCAAAATCCCAAATCACCAAAAATCCATGGACTATAGCACACGAGCTTAGTCCCCGATATGTAGGCCCATATCAGATTTTGAGGTGTATTGGTAAGGTTGCTTATGAGCTAGAGTAGACTAATGAATTGGCATCGGTGTATCTGGTTTTCTATGTCTCTATGCTGAAGAAGTGTGTTGGTGATCCGACATCTATAGTTCCCTTAGAAAGTCTGGGGGTACTAATTTTATATGAGTTCTGCACAAAATGGACGTTTATGTTAAGCAAATGAAATTCTACAATTTTTTATTAAAGGATGGGTTGTTTGACTATTATACCGATCAACTCGAAGAAGCATTCTGGGTGGTCCAAAGAACTATTCTAAGTTTACCTCTTTTAGTGATCAGCTTATGAAAGCATTCTGTACATCTCGAGGAAATTTCCCGAGTTATATTTCATGTATTTTACAGTTGTCAATTCTGAGGGATCATTATGGGTGGCACGAGGGATTTTGTGGGAAATCTACTTTTTTGCATTGCCCACGTGTGCATTGCATCATCTTGCATTATGTTTCTACTTGTGATTTACTTGTTTTGGATATCGAATGCTCATTATTTTATTATCTTCACTGTTAGTAGTGGCTGATAGGTTTCTAGTTAACTGTTGAATTATAGTGTTAGCATTATCATGGCTCTTTTGTTTATACAATTTCTATTTGATCTTAGTCGGTCAATGATGCCTACCACCCCCGCTAATTCCAAATCTTCCAAGGCCGTCGTTGTTGGATCTTGGTGAGCTTTTGGTGTCCAGAGATATACTTTTTTCCCTCTATTGTACTATGACTGTATTTTGTATTTTGATTAGACAAAACTATTGTGTATCATCCTTTCTATAGTTAGATTCTTTTGTACCGGTGACATAAGGTCAGGGTTTTGGTTCTTATATACAATTTTGTCTTTCTATATCACTTTCGAGACTTTTAAGTATATTTTGTATCGTTATATACATATCTATGCTATATGCCCTACTCCTTGTCTATTTTTCTTTTGCGTAGTTTCACTTTAACTTATTTTTCTTATCGCTTGTAGTTTGGGTTTGTCTTGTCTACAAAGGATTTATGGCGGGTCGTGACACCATTTTAGTATAGGATAGATCGATAATACTGATGAGTACATGTGTTTTCCTTGCTCACTTTATTATGACAATATGGTGAGTACAAGTGTTTCCCTTGCTCATTCTATTCTTTTTTCACTTTCCATTTGCAAATCCTATTCTCAGTACTCACGCTTGACGAGGAATCTTTGAACATTAATGTTATCAATTGGAGTTATTGGGATGAGTTTCTTCTTTGA
The DNA here is from genome assembly GCA_029582625.1 of Solanum boliviense. Taxonomy (NCBI): domain Eukaryota; kingdom Viridiplantae; phylum Streptophyta; class Magnoliopsida; order Solanales; family Solanaceae; genus Solanum; species Solanum boliviense. The sequence goes on along the minus strand of JAJOOJ010000251.1, from coordinate 33,282 downwards.
TCCACATTATCAGACTTTACCTTGTTATTTGTGGTTAACACAATGGAGTTATAATAGTATAGTTATAAAACAACATTATCCTAAAGATAATTATTTATCTGACCCCTTCCCAAATAATTATCTAGACCTCTTATCCACTATATCTGTTAAATGTTAACATTAAAGAACAATCAAATTTAGTGAGATCCAGTAAGGGCACCCTTGCCTCTTCACCTCTGGCTACTGTCAATCCTCATTTCCCACCAGTGTTAGTTTTCTAACATAAAAACATCCTCGAATCTAATCTATACATATCTACAAACAATAAAAAAATGATTTTTTTAAAGAGTGGATCATGAATACATTGATTGTACAATGAATTCAGAACGTATGTTCAAACTACAACCAAATATATACTTTGTGTATTCAATATATTATAAGTACATATATATAATATACATTAAAGGTGCGCAAATAATATATCAACTATTCATTATTATGCATTAAATACTAGTGACAAAATCTATTTTCCACAATTGAAAATATCAAATTCAGCAAGTAACTAACAATTGCTTAGAATTGCTTAAAGACTAGAATAATCGCCAAGTCTTCATCGTGAGGCTACTAATAACTTCTTGTTTTCTTTGAAACAAGATCAGTCACCTTCCTCCACCCACATAAAATTTTATTTAATGAGTAACCATTAAAACTCATTCAAACAACCTAAATCCATTATCTCTACCATAATTTCATCATCTTGAATAAAGCTCTGCTATAACAATTAAGATTTGACAATGCTTACCCATGACTTAAAATCAAAAATCATTTCAAAGATATGAAGTGATAGCGTATATGAAGGGAATGAAAAATAAGAATTGAGAAAGTTGAGAGAAGAGAAGATGGGGGAGAATTGAAAATGGTTTAAGAATAAGAAGAACATATATAGGAATGAAAAACATAAAAAGTGATAGCAGAAAATTATGATATTTTAGATCTGAATAATTGTTTTGGATAGTTTATAAATACTTAGGTTTTTTAAAATGGTGATTCATAGACAACTAAATGTGGGGTAAGAATTTTAAAACTTAATCATGCACATGGAATACGATATGTATCAAATATAAACAGATTGCTAAACAAATATGTTCACTTTTCCAACAAAAATAGAACTTTCATAAATAACTGAAATAAAAATACAAAATCACAAAATAGATTTAAAAATAAAATAAATCAACAAAAACTATTAAAAACCAACATAAAAGATAATGATAGAACAACATAAGCATTACACTATCAATTAAGGTCCTTGGAATGTCCATTATCTCCAGCATTGATGTCATCACATTCAGGTGGTGCAGACTTGATAATGTTTCTATCCCCTAAGCCATAGTAATTGTGGTTAGTAGCCATAGTCTCAATAAACCACATGTCATTGATCAAATCATCCATTGAATTTGGTAATGGAGTAACATTTTCATTTGGAAACTTGAAGTTTGAGGGAGAATTTTGAGTTTGAGAAGATTGTTGTTGTTGATTGATCTTTTCCTTTCTCTCATGAAGTTTAGCTATCTTAGTATTAGACAACTTTAATAAACCTTGAATTTCTCGACCAGTTTTTCCCTCCACAAGTTGATTGAAGATGATTTCCATTCCTTTTCCTCATTCATTTTTTTTCTATCTTTTCAAAAAAAAAATTCTTTCTCATTCACTTTCTTCGAAAGATACTTTCATGTATCACCAACTTCTTAATCCTTTCTTCCTCAGAAAACTTTGAATACCTCACTAATACCTTCTTAGCCAGATTTGTAGATTTCCAAATAATGGATTGGACTTCTCCCTGGCTAAAAATAATTATAGCAATATCTGTATCACACAAAATAGAAAACTTTTCCGCTTTCTTAAATAAATTTTGTTCCTCTCTTGTCTAGAAGGGAGTTTCTTACATTTTCACTTCCATTCCTAGTATTCCTAAGCTTCTTTCTATCCATATTTGATATCTAAATATAAATATTACTCTCTTTGGGAGTAGAATGTATAAAATGTGAAAAGGTATGCAGCTTTTATAGATATCTATCATGAATTACTACTCTATAGACGGTCAAGAATTTTAAGTTTGTTGAGACATATTTGTTAAAATAATAATTAACTAATTATCGTAATCTGATTCCGAGAAAAATATTTTATTTTTCTTTTAATATTTTATTTTTCTTTTAATATTTTAAATTGTTAAATTTCATATTCCATAATTATTTTTGGAGTTAGAAAGTGCAAATTAACTTGTGGCACGACAACATTTGGTAGAAAACTTTCTCTATGAAAAATATGTTAGTATATTCTTAGAAAATACTTTTGGATCATATTTCAAAAAGATTTCTTTATATGCTTTAGTCGTCCAATCCATATGAAAAAAGTATGAAATTTATAGATTGATGATAACTTTTTTAATTAAAGGTTAAGACTATTGTACTGATTGGAATATGTCATGATATATGAGTCGAGAATTTAGAAAACAAAAATAATTCATTCTTCAAAAATAAGTGATTTCATGGTAATTTTTTAATTATTTTTTAAAATTAAGTTAATCGAATACAAAAAAGAGGTTTTTTAAGAAAAATATGGTCCAAAAATTTGCAAATACATACACCCCTAGTATATTATATGTTACATATAGCCGGTACACTAAAGTTTTTGATATTTTTAGGATAATGAGATGTCAAGAGTACTTCTAGTATTAATTATCGATGAATTTTTATTTTAGTTCTTGTGTTATTTGACTAAAAACATTAAACCTTCAATTATTTCAAATGTGCCTTTTTAACTCATCAATTATATATTGATCGTTCCATCATTTAATTACCCATGTGTGATGTTAAGCATATAATGATACTACATATTTCAGGGTATTGTTTTTAGAAAAGCCCAAATATAACACATTTTCTTCATAAGAGGATCAAGGACACATATTTGAATTAATTAAAGGTTAAATATGTCTATTCATATAAAAAAGGACTAAAATTAAAATTTATTAATAATTGAGATATCAAAGTATAATTTCTCCCAATAATTTTCGTATTTTGGTATTTTAAATAATCATCTGAGACTAATGGTCAATTATTCATGACATTACCATTTTAGATTCCTAAATAGTATCTGGTCAAATAAGATATTATTTTAATATTTTTACCTATTTTTATCAAACCAACATTATATGATTTAAATATTGCACAATGCATAATCATATAAATATGACTTTTCTTTATTAAAAGAATAATATAAAAAATTATTTATAGTTAAGAGAGAAAAATGTTATTATCTCCAATGATTTTCCTATTTAGGCATTTGAATGACCTTCTAAGACTAAAATGATCAATTGGTAATGACATTACCATTTTAGACTCCTAAATAATATCTAGTCCAATAGGATAATGTTTTAATATTTTTACCTTTTTAATCATTTAAATAAGATATGCTTTCAATATTTTCCCATTCATAATTATATAATTGTGACTTTTCTATATTATTAAAAATAAGAGAAAAAGAGGAAAGTGTTAGTATCCTCGATAATTTTCTTATTTATACATTTGAAGTAACCATCTAAGGCTAAAATGATCAATTGGTAATGAAGTTACCATTTAGACTCTTAAATAATATTTAGTCTAATAGGATTATATTTCAATACATTTACTTTTTTTTATCATACAAAAAAGATATACTTTTAATATTTTACCTTTTATAATCATATAAATATGATTTTACTAAATAGTTATTTTATTCTCCATGCAAGGAAAATAAATGTTTTGTCACGCCCCCAAAAAAAGAGAATGATCAATATTGATTCCATTACGTAATGACCCTCAAAGTTATTTTTCTCTATTTTGTGATATTTTTGGGGTTCAGAGATTTCATATAGAAACCCCAAGTCATTATGACTTATTGAGACTGACAGTTTGGTCACCTGGTCAGTCGTTTAGTTTTTTATTCAAATTTAAGTCTTTTAGAGTCTTTGAAGTTCAAATGGTTGACTTTGGTAAAAACATAAGGTAAATGACCTCAAAGTGCAATTTTGATGATTCCATTAGCTCTGGAGCATTTAGTGATCACAACCGATACTTAAATATGAAAGAGAACATCCACATTCACAAACATCAAGAGGTGGAATTTTAAATTTGGATAAAAAAAACCAACCAACATTCACATTAAAAACTAAAAAGCCATAATCACACAAAGTAAGCATAGACAATCAAAAAACAACCCAAAAGAGGCAGGTATGAAATACCTCAACCGCCAAATAAAATTAACAATTGTCCTCAATGTAAAAGAAATGAATAGTCTCAAATTGGTAAAATCTGGTTTTTTCCTGCTTTTAGGCTCGTTTGAACTTGAAAATACATCCATTTGACCCTCGGGACCAACTAACTCCATTAATAAGGTCTTAACGAACATCCATGAAAAATTTCAGCCAGAATCTCGAATCAACAAAAATCTATGGATTATAAAGCACACGAAAATCAATAAAATCTGGTTTTTCTTACTTTGGGGATCGTTTGAACTTAAAAATATGCTTGTTTTCCCCTCGGGACCTAGTAACTCCATTAATAAGGTCTTAACAAACGTCCATGAAAATTTTTGTCCAAAAACAAGCCAAATTTTGGAATCACCAAAAATCCATGGACTATAGCACACAAAAATTGGCAAATCTAGGTTTTCCTGCTTTGGGTCTTGTTTGAACTTGAAAATGCATCTGTTTTACCCTCGGGACCAACTGACTCCATTAATAAGGTCTTAACGGACGTCCATGAAAATTTTCGGCCAAAAACAAGCTAGAGGCTGAGATTTATGATGTTTTTACAAGTATCGTCATAGTTTGCCATCAACCTGCATCTGTATTGTTTGATGCATGTTTTACTTTCTTGTATGTGTCTACCTATTTTACTGCTAGATCTATTATGATGTCTGATACAATACATGTGCCTATTCATGTTTCTATACCAATGGGTGAGTCCTTAGTAGTGGATCGAATGTATCGATCTTGTCTTGTTTCTTTGGTTGGGTGTGATACTTGGGTAGACTTGATCATTCTGGAGATGGTAGACTTCGATATCATTTTGGGTATGGATTGGCTTTCCCCGCATCTTACTATTCTTGGTTGTTATGCTAAGAGTGTGCCTTAGTGATGCTAGGTGTCATGAGAGTTGGGTGGACAGATGCTAGCGATTTTTAACCTAGCAAAGTTATCTCCTTCAATCGAGCTCAGAGATTTGTTGATAGAGGGTGTTTGTCCTATTTGGACATTATTTAGGATACTAGTGTTGTGCCACCCCCCATGGATTCCGTGCCCATGGTTCAAGAGTTTTCAGATGTTTTCCCTATGATCTTCTAGGTGTTCTTCTCGATAGGGACATTGATTATTGACTTGGAGCCGGGCACCAAAACCATATATATTCCTCCTTATTGCATGGCTCTAATAGAGTTGAAGGAATTGAAGGACTAGTTACAAGACTTTTTGAGTAAAGGGTTTGTTCGCCCTAGTGTGTCTCCATGGGGACTCTCTTTTTGTTTGTAAGGAAGAAGGATGGATCTATGAGAATGTGTATTCGTTACCAACAGTTGAACAAAGTGACAATGAAGAATAAGTATCATCTTCCTCGTATTGAAGACTTACTTGATCAGCTTCAGGGAGCATCTTTGTTTTCTAAGATTTATTGGAGGTCCCGATATCATCATCTGAAGATTAAGGAATCTAATATCCCTAAGACAGCTTTTAGAACTCGTTTTGGACACTTTGAGTTTCTTGTGATGTCTTTCGGTTTGTCTAATGCCCCTACAGTGTTCATGGAGTTAATGAATGGGGTATTTTGACCTTATCTAGATTCTTTTGTGATAGTGTTCACTGATGACATCTTGGTGTACTCTAGGATGGAGGAGGACCATGATCGGCATTTGAGGATTCTGCTCCAGAGATTGAGGGAAGAGAAATTGTATGACAAGTTCTCGAACTAGGAATATTTTCTTGATTGTGTTGCATTTATGGGACACATGGTGTCCAAGGAGGGAATTTACGTGATCAAGCCAACACTGAGGTAGTTAGAGGTTTGACCAGGCCTACTTCAATTGCCGAGATTTTGAGTTTTGTGGGGCTAGCTGGTTATTACAAGATATTTGTTCAGAGTTTCCCCACTATTGCATCTCCCTTGACTAGATTAACTTGACAGAGTGTGAGCTTCCAATGGCCTGATGAGTATGCGGAGAGATTTCAAAAGCTTAAGACTTTGTTGAATTCGGCTCCTATATCGACGTTAACTGAGGACGATGTAGATTTCACCATTTATTATGATGTTTCTAAAGTCAAGTTCAATGGTGTTCTGATGTAGAAGGGAAAACTGATCACCTATGGTTGTAGACAGTTAGAGAGCCATGAGAAGGACTACCTTACGCATGATTTAGAGTTGATAGCTATAGTGTTTGTGCTTAAGCTATGGAGACATTATCTGTATGGGGTACATTTTGTGATCTTCATTAAACATCGGAGTCTTCAATACATCATCAGTCAGAGGGATCTGAGCTTAAGGCAGCGTAAATGGCTTAAATTACTAAAAGACTATGATAACATCATCTTGTATCGTTCGGGGAAGGCAAATGTGGTGGTCGATGCTTTAAGTAGAAATACTTCTAGTATGGGGAGTCTTGCCACTATCAATGTTGAGGAGAGACCATTGGGTAGAGATGTCCAGATATTAGCCAATAGTCTTATCTGATTATAGATATTTGAGGAGAGTGGTGATTTGATTGCTTTTATAGAAGCCCGCTCTTCTTAGTTAAGCAGATCTGTGACCATTAGTTTGATAATGAAAAGTTGTGTGTCATTCGAGAAAAAGTGTTGAGAGGGAAAGCCAAGAAGGTTTTCCTTGATTTTGATAGTGTATTGAAGAGCGGAGGAATGATGTGTGTGCCCAAGGTAAGTGAGTTGATTAGGCTGATTCTTCAGAAGGTCCATTGTTCTCGATATTCTATTCATCCAGGATCGGCAAAGATGTATCACTATATGAATTAGCATTACTAGTGGTGTTGCATGAAGAGGGATATTGAATATTTTGTGTCTAGATGCCTGACTTTTTAACATGTCAAATGTGAGCACCATCGGCCCGGAGGTATATCTTAGATGATGCTTATTCCAACCTTGAAGTGGGAACGGATCACTATGGATTTTGTTATGGGTTTGCCTACCACCATGGTTGCTTATGACTCCATTTGGGTATTTGTTGACAGGTTGACCAAGTCCACCCATTTCATCCTAGTTCGAGTGAAGTATACGACAGAGAAGTTGGCCCAGCTTTATAATAGTCATATTTTATAACTATATAGAGCCCCATTGGCATTGTCTTTGATTGAGGTTCATTGATCACTTCTCATTTCTGAAAGGCCTTACAACATGGTTTGGGTACTCGATTATATATGAGTATAGATTTTTACCCTGACACACAGATGGTCAATCTAAACAGATGATCCAAGTATTGGAGGACATGATACGAGTGTGTGTGATTGACTTTCGTGCTTGATGGGATTAGCACTTTCCCTTAGCAGATAAAAGAGTTATACAGACTAGAGAGTTCAAGCCATAGCGTTAATGGAGGGTGATCATGTTTGGCTCTGAGTGTCACCCAGGAAGAGTGTGATGAGGTTCGAAAAGAAGGGCAAGCTTAGTCCTTCATTGGACCTTTTGAGATTTTGAGCCGAGTTGAGAAAGGTGGCCTATAAATTAGCCTTGTCACCTAGCTTGTTAGTTGTGCATCTTATGTTTCATGTCTCCATGCTTCGGAAGTATGTGATAGATGAGTCCCGTGTGCTTTCACTTGATTCAGTTGTGTTGGGTCTAGACTTGTCTTTTGAAGATGATCATATAGCTAACTTGGATAGGCAAGTCTGAAAACATAGGACTAAGGAGATGGCTTCGGTGAAGGTGCATCAAAAGTATCATTTTGTTGGTGAGGCGACTTGGGAGACAGAATTTAATATGCATGCCAAATATCCTCAACTTTTTTAGGCTTTAGGTACTTTCTTTTACTTTATGTTTGTAACACCTCAGAAGTGTAAAAAGTCAACTGGAAGTTAGAATGAGAAAAGACAGTTGAAATATGTGAAAAGCGGACTTATAAGGAAGGGTTCACAGATAGAGGAAAGGTTAATGGTCAGTGAACCCAACGTAGTACATGAACCTTGTGAAAACTATTCTAAAATAATGGTCGACGGACGGTTCACAGATGGTGAAAGGGTCCACGGTTAGTCAACCCGAACCTTGTGAAAATGTCCTAAGGCAATGATATACAAATAGGTTCATGGAGAGAAGAAGGGTTCACAATGAGTGAACCCATCCTTGAACCCAAATCTTGTGAAAAATATCCTAAGGCAATGATCTAGGAACAGGTTTGCGAACAGTTAAAGAGTCTACGGTTAGTGAACCCATCCTTGAACCCAAACCCTATGAAATATATTTTAAGGAAATGGTCTACGGACGGGTTCAAAGATGGTGAAATGATCCACAGTTAGTGAACCTATCCTTGGACCTGAACCCTATGGAAATAATCTAGGGTAACGGTATACGAACGGGTTGACGGACGGTGAAGTGATTGATGGTCAGTGAAAGGCTTCCGTAGAGGGTGTTTTGATAGTTTTTGAGTTAGGGCTATTTGGATCTTTTCCCACTCTTTTAACCCCTACACTATGTCATTTTTATCTATTCTAAATGAGTATAAATGAGTTCTAAAGACCCTAATCCACCCATTCACTCAAAACCCCAAAATTTCTCCAATATTCTTCAAGTTTTCTTCCAAGGCTTCAAGAGATTCAAGGGATCTTCAAGCTCCAAGTCTCCTCTTTCAATTCTAAAACTAGGATTCTTCAAGGTATGTGGGAATTCACAATTGGATTCCATTCATCCATTGGGTCCCAAAAGATCTTTATTCTCCAATTCAATTTCACCTAAATTATCTAGGATTTCATGCTAATCTTCATGGTCCAATTTATTATGATCCAATTCTTATTATTTGGTCTTGTTATGCATGATTTTATTTAATTACATGTTTTTAAAAATCATATCATATGGACCATGTATTATTCATGAATTTATGAAGATATGGATTATGATTTACGAAAGTTATACCTATTTTATGAAAAGAATGCTTTATGAATTAAAGATGCCTTTATGATAAGTATTAATGGATTGTGAAAGGTTTTCTCACATACTTATGAAATCACGATCGTGAGAGGTTTTGTCAGGTAGGTATGAATCATGATTTAAAGGAGCTATTATATGATGATTATGTTTTTGGGTTGGTAGTTAATTATTGTCTTTCCTAATGTGAATCTTTGATAATTGACTTTATCTATTCCGGTGGAATTCAACTTAGCACCAAGAAAATTTTGAGGTGGAGGCTCAAATAGGGTAGTCTCTAGTAGAAATCTCTAGTTCCAAACTGCATGCCCCCATATGACTGTATTTAATGACCTAGCTTGTTGATCCGCAAATAGCATATGAATGAATGATACAGAGCTATATCTTGACAAGTAGACTCTCTCTTCTAGGTGTAGGATTTACATTGAATTCCATGTTATTGATCACATGGTACAATGTCGGTTAAATATCATATCCCTTAAAACAAAATGAACTATGTTTTCCTTCAAAGGTTTAAAAAGCTTCCGTTAATGATTTTAAGATGCATTGAACGTGTTCATGATTAATGATTCTTGTATAAAAGTTTTTCTTACTATGTTAGCTTGGTCATGCATACCAAATTTTATGTCCCCATATGATCATGTTTCATGTTATATTGCATTTTTTCATACTTAGTGCATTCGATGTACTAATGCATATGTGTGCCTACATTGTCTCATAATATAAAGTTTGGCATCCTCCCACTTGTGATTAGATTCGGATTGTTATCTATTGCTTACAGATTGGTGAGTCCTTATGCTCCGAGGACATTTCCCATAAGATTTATCTTATCTTTCAATTTTATGTATTTTGTTTGAGACTTAGTATGTGGTATATGGGTTACTCTCAACCATTCTTATGATGTATTAGAAAGTCTTGTTAATACATACTTATATATCCATTTTATGATTCAAATTATTTTAAAATATGAGTCTTCTTTACCTAAATTCTTCTTTTATATCTTATATTATGTTGTATGCATGTCAAAGGTCTTGTGTAGGGCCTCTCGAGCACTTATATGTCATGTAACATCTAAAGTGTACTTTGAGTCGTAGCAATATTTGAGAATGAACATAGTTTTTACTGGTGGATAATATAATGACCCAGTTGGTCATTTTTGAAAATTTTCATAAAATTATTATTTTACCCCTCCTGATATCGATCCCAATTCATTTCTTATTAAATTTTGAAAGTTGGTTATGAACATTGAGTATAGAATTGTGAATTTTGTAAGCTTTTGGGTTTTGAAAGGCTAAAGTGTTTAAAAGAAGGTTTTCAATGTATTCAAGAGTTTTTAGTGTCGGAATGAAATTCTATCAATTCCATCAGTTCTGGCATGTGGAATTTAGTCTAAGAGAGTTGTCGGTTTCAAATTTTGAGTCATTGTTAGATTGTTGAGATTTTAGCCTTCGGTTGACTATGGTCAACATTCAGGATTTTGATGTTCGAATAAGAATTTTGAGAGTTCCCTTGATTTGGGGGATGATTTTAAGCCTAAGAGAGGTCTTTGTTGAATTTTTAGAAGTTTTGAGCGTGATTTGACCTTTTCGTTGTTATGATTAGTTTCTTGTGAATTTCATGGATTTTGGGTCAAGGAAACCTTAGATTCGTATTATGATAATTCCATTGAGTTTGGAACATCGAGTTTAGCCAAATTACATATATGGTTTATGTGTACAGGGTTTCGAATCAATCTCGAGGGTCCAGTTGATGATTTTTGAGTTGGTTGATTTTATGGTGTCTGTGTGCTCCGCTTTAGCGAATGATGGCTCGCTTTAGCGAGCATTGCTTAAGCAAAGCCATCGTTGCGTTCACAAAGGTGTCAAGTCCCATGACCTTTTCTTTTAGGAGGGGGGTGTCACGATTGTGACCTTCCCTTCAGCGAAGGTCGTTTCACGATCGTGAAAGCCAGATTTTTCCGAGGTTCACTTTTGTGAACAAGATGTCACTATTGTGACATCATAGAAGGTTTATGCCTGCCATTTCTAGGATCTACCACATTTTCCCCATTTTGAGCTTTCTAAAACCCTTGGTGGCGATTTTGAAGAGTTTTTTTGTGCTAAATCATTAAGATAAGCTTTTGTAACTCCAAAATTTCATTTCCCATTAATTATGTATTGGATTTTAACACCAAAACATGGAATTTTGATGGGCAAATGACAAGGTATTTCAAGAACTTAAATTCTAAACTAAAATGATGATTGTGAACTGATTTTCATTCCCTTTTTAAAATGATTTTCACCAATGAGTTTCAAATACCTTGGGTAACATTTTGGAGTAAAGATTTTCATATTCAAACCTCATTTTCGTAATTGGGTTTTTGTGTTAATTGACCCATTTTTCAAAGAGTATGATATGGATATTGTTATTTGTGGAATCTTATTGTGATTACTTGATTGAAAAGATTGTGTGGCTTTGAACGTTGTTCAAAAAGGGAAGGCTCAAGTCTTGGATTTAATTTTGATTGAATTGAGGCAGGTGATTTCCTAAACCTTGTAAATCTCGTAGAATCATGTATTTCCCTTCATTGTGTTTGTTGGGGAGTAATGTAAATGAGGTAATGGGGTCAGTTATTCCACTTGATTGATATTTATGAATAAGAAGAGGATAAATGAAAATAGCAACGTGTTGTTCATAATGCTTTGTGAATTGCCTTGTGTGGACCCTAATTTGTCAATTTATGAAATGCGTTGATGGCATTATTGTGGACTTGAGTTGCTTGGATTGTTATCTCTTCCTTATGGTGTGAAATTGCTTATTTGCATTGTTTTCATTGCACCATGATGAGACATGTGATGATGATGCCGAAGGGAAATTATTTCGGCAAGTGATATGATATAAGCCGAAGGGAAATGGTTCCGGCTAGTGACATGATATAAAGTCGAAGGGAAATGGTTCCATCTAGTTATATGATATAAAACTGAAGAGAAATTGTTCCGACTAGTGATATGATATAGAGATGAAGGGAAATGGTTCCAGCTAGTGATATGATATAAGGTCGAAGGGAGATGGTTCCGACTTGTGATATTGTGCCGAAGGGAAATGGTTTCGGCAAGAGTTTTACCACTCTGATTTGATGCATTTTGATACTTGAGATTGATGCATATGATACTTATGGTTGATCTACTTGATACTTGTGGTTTATCTACTTTGTACTTGTGATTAACATATGTGATACTTGTTGATTGTTGAATTCTAACTATTGGATTATAATTGTTAAGCCTAGTGAATAGTGTATTGTGAAACTGTTAGGTTGGGCTAATTTTTACGTAGGTTGTAGTTGAGGAGGTTCGATTGGGATGAAAGGAGTACTTGTTTTCTTTCTAGTTTTGCTTTGTGTAGTAGGTTTCTTGCTGAGTACAGTGTTGTTTGATACTCTCTCCTTATTTCTACACTTGTTTAGGTTTTGAGCCTAGATCCATGTGATTTCTCTTCTTCTTGTTCATTTGAGGCTTTCTAAGGATACATTGAGAGGTAGTGTTTGTCATCCTGGCGAACTCTCTTGTTCCTTACCTTATGCTTTGTTCTATTTATAAAACAAAGACATTGAGATTCTTTCAATTCCGCACTCTTTATATTTAAAGCTTGTACACGTGACAACCAGATTTTGGGGTTATATCAGAATGAATAAGTTTTCTGCTCTTATGTTATTCTTGTTTTACTTGTTGCATTTTTTCGTTATGTATGGTTGAGGCTAATTTGTATTGGTGGGAATAGACAAGTGTGCTCTTATTCAATATTATAGACTATCAATAGAATAAATTTAGGATAAAATTATATAAATACAGATGTAAGCATAATCAACACAAATGTCCAATATTAGTTTTTGTGGGGATAATAGAGCAGGGTGGAGTTGTATTGCAAAAATAATATTTTGTAATATAAATGGATGGATGGATGGATGGCAGACAGACAGATAGATAGATAGATTATTTCAATTATTATTTACAACTTCGATATTATTTACAGCTTTGATAACTTGGTCAAAGATTTTATAATATTTGAATTATTTGCAATTCTAAAAACCTCTTATAAAAAAATTCAACTAATTTTCCTAATAAAGAAACTTTAAACTAAATGGCATACATAATGAAATTAAATTTTATAAAAGACCATCACAGTTATGAAACTATATAAAATAATAAGAATAAAGTTGGGAGAAGATAGAAGACTTCTTATTCCTCTTGAAGGGGTTATTTTACAATGAAGAGAACCCTTCTAATTATAGGGGAAAATTGACTTGGTCCCAAAGTTAGGGTTCCTAACTTCTTTCTAAAAGATAGACATTCACTATATTTATAACACTCCCCCTTGGATGTCTAATTCGTAGATGATGTGCCTCGTTAAAAACCTTACTAAAAAAATCTTTTAGAAAAGAAAAACTCTAGTGAAGGAAAAGACTACACATATCTAATAATACGCATCTAGGCTGCCTCATTACAAATCTTATAAGGAAAACACAGTGGGACAAAACCTCATAAGGCAAAAAGAGTACAACGCACATTAACTCCCCTTAATGAGAACATCAATCCTGTAGCAACTCGTATGCTAGAACTACCAAATATGCAGATTTTCAGAAGTTGCAAGCGCCACCAACGAAGGCCACCTATGGACCGTAGGGTGACCCACAGATTGTAGGTGGGGTCCGTGGTTGGCCACCTGCAACCCCCTCCTCAGAACCCTAGAAAAATTCAATTGAGTTTAGACCTACGTTATGACCTACGAACCGTAGGTCAGACCACTGTCTGTGGTCTAAGTCGTGGTTCAGAACCCTCAGGATCCAGTCCCAGACCACAAACGACGGCTTACCAGGATGGACCGTAGGTCAGTCAACGGTCCATCGGTCAGGCCCGTCGGTGGCCCCGACAATTTTTAAGTCAGGGGTCATTTGGTCCTTTCCCCTATGCATTGGTCACCTAAACTACGACATTTAACCCCTAAACTACATTATTTTGGTTAGTTTAAGCCTAGTAACTAAATTTGAATCTACCCTAAGTGATTCATTCACCAAAATTTAGCAAACTCATAGAAAAATAGTAGAAAGAGTAGACCAAACCCCTCTCCAAGAACGCAATTGGTTTTCATCACTGTGAAATTCGTCACCAGGTATGTGGGATTTCACTTGTGGGTTCCTTTCCCCCATTAGGTCCCTAGAATTCAGTCTGAATCTTGATTCCCTATATATTGTTGAAACCTAAGGTTTCCAGAACTTTAGATAATTGTTGTGATTTAGCTGATAGAGTAATTTGAATCATATTATTATTTTTTTGTAACCATGTTGCTTAATCCTTACATGAAACTCAGAACCCTAGTTGTGTAGATTTATTCAGTTCATGAATTACACAAGCTAGGACAGTTAAACATATATAATGCCTCAGTTTTCAAATGTTTCATTATCAGTATTAAATGTTGCATTTTCAGTTAGCATGTCAGAATATCGAGCTATCCAGTATATTTCAGTTATGTTATATTGTACATATTTCCCGTTGGGATTAGACTTAACACCGAGTTGGACTAGGTCAATCACTCTCATAGTCTTAGAACTACGTGCCTCCATAGGTTATAAGTCCCCTCTGTGGGCATCATATTTAGTGATCACACAAGTCATGCCTCTACACCCTTGGCAAGGTATATTAGGTCCTCTCGATGGGGCATATACAACGGACTCCATGGTTAGCTCACGTAGTTTTATGTCGGTTAATAATAGCTCCCACAGTCAGATTCTAGTGCATTGACCAATTACTAGTTCTATTTCAAAATTCAGTTTCAGCAAGTTATGTACTTGGTCATTGCATTCATTTAGTTTATATTCAGTATGTTCAGTATAATCATCATGCTCATCTTACATCATTGCTCAGTATGTTTTGTTCAGTTATGTATATTTGTTTAGCTTTATCCTATCATGTATGCTTAGTTTTGAGTTTGATCTTTCAGTTGTTATTGAACTCATAGTCTTGTATATATTCAGACTTAGATTGGGTATTCCCCATCATTTGGTTTGTCTCATGTTTTAGCCTCCGTACAACATTTCTTATTTCAGTTTATCTTAGTATGCTTATGATATGCCAGCTCAGGGTTAGCTTGGGGTCACTCATGATCCTAGGTCCTGTGTTTACGTCCAGTGGGTAGCCTCGGGGCGTGACAAACTTGGTATCAGAGCATTAAGCTTAAGAGTCCTAAAATGTGTGAAAAGCCTCACTGAGTAGAGTCAATATCATGGATTGAAGCGCGCCACACTTATGAGGGGGAGGCTACGAAGTGTTTTAGGAAAAACATCACTTTATCGTGCGTGGGTATGATATCCTTTCTAACTCGATGTTATACATTTCAGATCATGTCTCTTCGTAGAGCTTACACAAGGAATATGAATACCCACAACGCTAACGCAGTTCCTCCACTCCTAGATCATGAGGTTTTGAATACAAAGTTTTATAGTGTTATTCAACTTTTGGCTCAGAGTGTAGCTAATCAGAACAATCAGTAGGTTCTAGTTCCTACTAATGGTAATGGTGGATCAGTGGCAGCTAGGGTCCGTGATTTTTTTAGGATGAATCCGCCTGAGATTCTGGGGTCGCAAGTTGGTGAAGACCCTCAAAACTTCATTGATGAGGTCAAGAAAATCTTTGGAGTGATGCAAGTGACTGGAAATGATAGGGTAGAGTTGGCGTCCTACCAACTTAAGGATGTGGCTAACATATGGTTCATGCAATGGAAGGACAACATGGGTGATAATGCATCTCTTGTAACTTGGGAGTGCTTTACCGGAGCTTTTCTAGACAGGTTCTTTCCAAAAGAGTTGAGAGAAGCAAAAATTCAGGAATTTATGAATTTGAGACAAGGTTCTATGTAAGTCCAAGAGTACGGACTTAAGTTCACTCAACTCTCCAGGTATGCTCCACACATGGTTGTTGATTCGAGGGTACAGATGAGTAAGTTCCTATTTGGGGTATCTGACTTGGTGAGGACAGAGTGCAGAAATGCTATGTTGTTGGAGGATATGAATATCTCTAGGCTCATGACTCATGCTCAGCGGGTTGAGCTAGATAAGCTTAGAGAATTAGCTAAGGACAACAAAAAGGCAAGAGCAGGGAACTATGAGTACTCTCAACAGAAATCGGGTGGTGGAAATCACTCACAGTTTCAGAAAAGGTCCTCAGCTCTAGCACCTTCATCAATTAGTGCTCCATCCCCCAGGTTCCGGCAGGATCAGAAAGGTAGGGCATCAGGCTCTAAATCTCAGGGGAGTGTTTCAGGTAACAGGACCTATCCAACTTGTCCAAAGTGTGGTAAGAACCATCCGGGCGAGTGTCTTGCAGGCAAGGAATGATGTTTTGGTTATGGTCAGACTGGTCACATGATGAGAGATTGCCCTTCTTCTAAGCAGGGGCAATGAGGTAACAACAGTGGGGCTCAGTCTACAGCTTCGACAGCACCAGCAGGTCACCAGACTCAACAGGGTACTTCAATTGGTACAGGTGGTGGTCAGTGCCAGAACAGATTGTATGCTCTCCAGGCTCGCCAGGACCAGGAAGATTCTCCTAATGTGGTCACTGGTACGTTACGAGTCTTTCATTTAAATGCTTATGCTTTGTTAGATCCAGGGGCTACATTTCCTTTGTAACTCTCTCTATATAGCAGTGAACTTCGGTGTTAGTCCAGAAACTCTTTCAGAACCCTTATCAGTCTCTACTCCAGTTGGTGAACCAGTTATAGATAGACGGGTATACAAAAATTGCCCTGTCATAGTCTCTCAGAAAGTCACCTTAGCAGATCTTTTAGAGTTAGAAATGATTGATATCATTCTAAGCATAGATTGGTTACATTCTTGTTATGCCTCAGTCTATTGTAGAACTAGGATCGTTCGTTTTTAGTTTCCAAGCGAACCAGTCTTAGAATGGAAGGGTAGTAGCTTAGTGCCTGTGAGTCAATTCATCTCTTACCTTAAAGATAAAAAGATGATTTCCAAGGGGTATATCTATCATCTAGTTCAGGATAAGAATTCTAACTCTGAAACCCTAACTCTTGAAATAGTTGCAGTAGTAAATGAGTACCCAGAAGTATTTACAGAATATCTTCCTGGAGTTCCTCCCGAAAGGGAAATCAACTTCGAAATTGATCTCCTTCCAGATACCCAGCCTATTTCTATTCCACCTTACATAATAGCTCCAGCTGAGCTTAAGTAATTGAAAGAGCAGTTGAAAGACCTTCTAGATAATGGCTTCATTAGACCTAGTATTTCCCCATGGGGTGCGCCAGTGTTGTTCGTAAAAAATAAAGATGATTCTCTCAGGATGTGCATTGACTATCCGCAGTTGAACAAAGTAACAATCAAGAATAAGTAACCTATCCCGAGAATTAATGACTTGTTCAACCAACTTCGGGGTGCTAGTCATTTCTCGAAAATTGACCTCAGATCCGGTTACCATCAACTAAGAGTCAGAGATAGTGACATCCCTAAAACAGCTTTCAGAACTCCGTATGGTCATTATGAATTTGTAGTTATGTCTTTTGGACTAACAAATACTCTTGTAGCTTTCATGGATTTGATGAACAGGGTGTTCAAGCAGTATTTGGACTTGTTCGTTATCGTCTTTATTGATGATATCCTCATTTACTCTAGGAATGAGAAAGAACATGCAACTCAATTGAGGGTTGTCCTGCAAACTCTAAAAGATCACTAGTTGTTCGCTAAGTTTAGCAAATGTGAGTTTTGGTTAAAATCAGTTGCTTTCCTTGGGCATGTAGTATCTAGCGAAGGGATCCGAGTAGATTCTCAAAAAATAAAGGCAGTGAAGCAGTGGCCCAGACCCACCACTCCTAAAGATATCAAAAGTTTTTTGGGGTTGGTTGGTTATTACAGAAGGTTCGTGAAAGGATTTTCATCTATAGCTTCTCCATTAACTAAGTTGACTCAGAAAAAGGTTAAGTTTCAGTGGTCAGATGAGTGTGAGAAGAGCTTCTCAGAATTGAAAACAAATTTGACTACAACTCCTGTTTTGACTCTACACGAGTGTTCAGATGGTTATGTGATCTATTGTGACACATCCAGAGTCGGTTAGGTTGTTTGTTGATGCATCGAGGTAAGGTTATATCTTATGCTTCTAGACAGCTTAAGGTGCATGAGAAGAATTATTCGACTCATGACCTCAATCTTGTAGCCGTAATATTCGCCTTAAAGATTTGGAGACATTACCTGTATGGTGTTCACGTAGATGTGTTCACAAACCATAAGAGCCTCCAGTATGTGTTCACCCAGAAGGATTGAATCTTCTCCAGAGAAGATGGCTTGAATTCCTCAAGGACTATGATATGAATATGCTTTACCACCCTGGTAAGGCCAATTTAGTAGTTGATGCTCTTAGTAGACTATCTATGGGTAGTGTAGCACATGTTGAGGAAGAAAGGAGGAATTAGCAAAAGATGTTCACCGGATTACTCGCTTAGGAGTTTGCCTTATGAATATATCAGATGATAGTGTTACAGTTCAGAATGGGTCAGAATCTTCATTGGTAGCGGAGGTTGAGGAAAAATAAGACAGTGATCCCATATTGCTTTAATTGAAGAGTGCAGGTCATCAGCAGATAGTTTAGGTTTTCTCCCGGGGGAGATAATGTGTTTCGCTACCAGGGTCGTTTATGTGTTCCTAAAGTGGGTGAGTTAAGACAACACATCTTTATAGAAGCCCATAACTCTAGGTATTCTATTCATCCAGGTGCCACTAAGATGTACCGTGATCTGCTGGAAGTGTTTTGGTGGAATGTCATGTAAAGAGATATAGCAGATTTTGTGGCTAAGTGCCCAAATTGTCAGCAAGTGAAGGTAGAACATCAGAAACCAGGAGGTATGACACAAGAGATTAACATTCCTACATGGAAGTTGGAAGTGATCAACATGGACTTTATTACAGGTTTACCTCGTACCCGTAGATAGCATGATTCCATTTGGGTAATAGTAGACAAGGTTACTAAGTCCGCTCACTTTTTGGTTGTTAAGACTACAGATTCAACAAAGGACTACGCCAAGCTTTACATTAATGAGATAGTCAGGTTGCATGGGATTCCTTTGTCTATCATCTCAGATAGAGGTCCTCAGTTTACCTCTCATTTCTGGAAATCATTTTAGAAAGGTCTTGGTACCCAAGTTAATCTCACCACAACATTTCATCCACAGACGAATGGTCAGGCAGAGCGTACCATTAAGACCTTAGAGGACATGTTGAGAGCTTGTGTGATCGAATTCAAGGGTAGTTGGGATGATCACCTTCCTCCTATAGAGTTCGCCTACAATAATAGCTATCATTCCAGTATTCAAATGGCCCCTTATGAGGCATTGTATGGGCATAAATGTAGATCTCTAGTTGGTTGGTTTGAAGTAGGTGAAGCAGCCTTGATAGGGTGAGATTCGGTTCATGATGCTATGGAAAAAGTTCAGCTCATCAGAGATAGACTTAAGACAGCTCAGAGTCGTCAAAAGTCCTATGCAGATGTGAGGAGAAGGGACTTAGAGTTTGAGATTGATGATTGGGTTTCCTTGAAAGTGTCACCTATGAAGGGGATGATAAGGTTTGACAAGAAAGGGAAGCTCGGTCCCAGATATGTAGGTCCTTACAGGATCTTTAAAAGGATTGGTAAAGTGGCTTATGAGTTAGAGTTACCAGCAGAACTAGCAGCAGTCCATCCAATATTTCATATTTCCTTGTTGAAGAAGTGTTTGGGTGATCCATCATCTATAGTGCCTTTAGAGAGTGTTGATGTAAAGGATAGTCTCACTTATGAAGAAGTGTCTGTTGAAATTTTTCATCGTCATGTTCGAAGGTTAAGAAACAAAGAAATCGCTTCAGTTAAAGTTTTATGGAGGAGTCAGTCAGTTGAGGGAGCTACTTGGGAAGCAGAAGCAGCCATAAAGGCCAAGTATCCTCATCTCTTTCCTTCCGATTCCATTCCAGCTTAAGGTAATAGTTCCTCTCCAGTATTTCTGTTTACTCTTGGGTAAATTCAGTCTTAGTATTGTGATCTTTCAGTTAGTCTTGCATTTTCAGCGTATTTGCATGATATTAGAACTCAGTTCAATCAAATTTCAATTTCCAGTACTTAGTGGTAGGGTTTGCAGCTCTTTCCCTCCATACATAGATAGTTTAGACTTCATTCGAGGACGAATGTTCCCAAGGGGGAGATAATGTAACACCATGTATGCTAGAACAACCAAAAATGTAGATTTTTAGAAGTTGCAGGTGCCACCTATGGACCGTAGGGTGACCCACGGACCGTAGGTAGGGTCTGTTGTTGACCTGCAGCCTTCTCCCAGGATCCCAAAAAAATTCAATGAAGTATGAACATACGCCAGGACCTACAGACCGTAGGTCAGACCATGGTCTGTGGTCCAGGATGTAGTTCAAACCGCTCAGGATCCAGTCCCATATGCCAAATGATGGCTGACCAGGACAGACCGTATGTCAGTCGACGGTCCGTCAGTCAGGCCCGTCGGTGGCCCCAACAGTTTTTAAGTCAGGGATCATTTGGTTTTTCCCTATCAAACTCAGAGCAAAAGAGGAGAAAGAGTCGACCAAACCCCTCTCCAAGAACGCAGCAAGTTTTCATTAGTTCCATTCCTGAAATCGAAAGATTTCTCCGTGAAATTTGTCACCAGGTATGTGGGATTTCACTAGTGGGTTCCTTTCACCCATTAGGTCCCTAGAATTCAGTCAGAATCTTGATTCCCTGTATATTGCTAAAACCTAGGGTTTCTAGAACTTCAGATAATTGTTGTGATTTAGCTGCTAGAGCAATCTGAATCATATTATTATGTTTTTTGTAGCCATGTTGCTTAATCTTTACATAAATTCAGAACCCTGGTTGTGTAGATTCGTTTAGTTCATGAATTACACAAGCTAGGACAGTTAAACAGATATACATGCCTTAGTTTTCAAATATTTCATTATCAGTATTAAATGTTGAATTTTCAGTTAGCATGTTAGGATATCGAGCTATCCAGTATATTTCAGTTACGTTATAGTGTACATATTTTTAGTTGGGAGTAGGCTTAACACCGAGTTGGACTAGGGTCATTCACTTTCATAGTCCCAGAACTACGTGCCCCCGTAAGTTATAAGTCTGCTCTATGGGCATCTTATTTAGTGACCACGCTAGTCATGCCTCTATACCCTTGGCAAGGTATATTGGGTCCTCTCGAAGAGGCGTATACATCAGACTCAACGTTTATCTCACGTGGTTTTATGTCGGTTAATAGTAGCTCCACAGTCAGATTCTAGTGCATTGACCAGTTACCAGTTATATTTCAGTATTGAGTTTCAGCATGTTATGTACTTGGTCATTGCATTCAGTTTAGTTCATATTCAGTATGTTCAATATATTTATCATGTTCATCTTACATCATTGCTTAGTATGCTTTGTTCATTTATGTATATTTGTTAAGCTTTATCCTATCCCACATGCTCAGTACCTTCCAAGTACTGGCACATACTCTGCGCTACATCTTTTCGTGATGTAGGTTCAGGTCTTCAGCATCCAGATCACGCGTAGATCTGTTCCCGCTCCCTTTCAGCAGCTTCAGTGGTTAGTCCTCATTTGTTAAGGACGACATACATGTTTTCTATTTTACTCTTTCTTTTTAGTTTCAGTTTTACTAGAGTTAGATGGGGAAATGTCCCAGCATCTCTAGTCAGTTAAAGGCTTATTTCAGACATAGACAGTTTCAACTCTAGTTTTGAGTTTGATCTTTCAGTTGTTATTGAACTCATAGTCTTTTATATATTCAGACTTAGATTGGGTATTCCCCATCATTTGGTTTGTCTCATGTTTTAGCTTCTACACAACATCTCTTATTTCAGTTTATCTTAGTATGCTTATGATAAGCCAGCTCAGGGTTAGCTTGGGATCACTCGTGATCCTAGGTCTTGTGTTTACGTCCAGGGGGTAGCCTTGGGGAGTGACAAATCTAGAGAGTTGAATCTTCGAATTCAAAGCTTCTGCACGAGTTGGTAGAGACTTGGTGAATAAACCAGTAATATTATTACTTGGACAAATTTTGTTGCACGTTGATATCACCATTGTTGAGAGCTTATGTGTGTAGAAAAATTTTGGCCAAATGTGCCTCGTTCTATTTCCTTTTATGAATGATCACTTCAGGATCAAATAATTACTTAACTTCATTACTTCAACTTCTTTTAGCAAACAATCTATTGCCTTTTGAAAACTCTCCAGGAGTTCAATTCAAGTTATGAACTTGCATAACAATACAAAGGATTCTTGATTGATTTAACCTATATGAATATTATACCAAGTTTTTCAAAAATTTGCATATGCTTCATGCATTTTGAATCCATCGTCTATTTTCATATCAATTTTGTCTAGTGACAACATTCAGTATTAAATGTATGATGTCTTCTAGTGTCTAGACTGCAGGTCAAATAAGCTTTAGGCTAACCAAGATGCATCATTCCACTTTTCACTTGATAATTATTTCTACACCAGCATGCTTTAATAGATGAAGAATCCATATCCTCATAATCTATTAGAATATTGCATTATATTGTATCAAAGATATCATCGACGAGATATCACTTTGTAACAATTCACAATACGACATAAATTATTGGGATTTGATCACTTCATTATTTTCAGATATGTACTTCTCTCATGAGATTTCATGAAGTGTTATGTCCTAGGCTCCTTAAGAGCACATGGCCTCCTTATTATAATCATTTTTGCTTCTCCCCCTTTTTTAAAGATTTTTTATTTAGAACCGATTAGTCGATCATGCTTTATGCATGTCGTAAAATCTATCATTTAGGGATATTCAATAGGAGCATTTACAACTCTTGTATTGCTTCTTATCTCTCCCTTATGTTAGATAAACTAACATATACCTTAATCTATTTTGGAGAAACCATCTTTGTGTATCATGGTATATTCATTAATCATATACTACACATCAAAATTATCAAATGAAAAATATATGGTCCCTGACCATAAATCAATTTAGACAAAAATTGATCACAATTTATTGATATGTTTCAAACAATTACTTTAGTATGTAATACAATATATTTCAGACCATGAAACTTTGTTCTAATAAAAAATGATTAACTATTTATCCGAGACATTTAATGTCACATATACTTGGATATTTATCAAGATGAATTCTCTTGATTACATGTTCTGAAAGTTATGTTCTTAACTCAATTATCTTGCACAAAGAGTTTTGTGAATGTCAAACTGCAGGTTGACAATAAGCAATGTAATTATCTTATACATGCATCTATTTATCATATCACATGTGATGACGAGTGAACGGGCCCATATTCATCTTTTATACTTTCAGAATTTAGGGATTTAGTCCCAACATTAATTGATCCAATCAACTTATCATGAGACCAAGCAACAAACAAAATTATTGAAAAAAATTTTAGGTCTTTGATATATGTTGAATATTTAATATCCACATCTTTTGAATGGCAAAATTCTTTCATGCCAACTAATAGAATTATTTGTACTAGTAAACTACAAGTTTACCATGGCATGTACCTTTTGCTTTAGTAATGTAACAGCTCTGAATCAAGAAGGCTGAAAAAGGGGCCAAGCATGCAAGTCACCAGCCCAAAACTGGGCCATAGGATCCTCCACGGAACCCTTGACAGATAGTGAAGGGGACCATGACCCCTTATGGGGCTCGTGAAGAGTTGCTAGAATTTCCAAAGCTAGCGTCCCTACCACGGAGGCCTAGAGGGGCTGTGGTAGGGGTCGTCAAGTGGCCTACCAGGAAGGGGTTCCTCCCCTTGCCACTAGTAAAGGACCACGATGGCCATAATGGCCCTTGGAACCCTTGACGGGCCTTAAAGGCCATCATGAGGTAGGGTCCATCAATTTTTAAGTCAGGGACTTTTGGGTCTTTCCCAAATTGTTTTAATGCAATACCATGTCATTTTACCCTTGACGCAAAGCCCTATATAAAGGTTTTTACCCCCACCCCAAACCACCCAATTAAATTCATTCTTTGAATTTCCCAAAAGAAGAACAAGCTCATCCTCTCCAATATTTCTCTCTCTAGAAGTTTAAACAAGAAGACTAGGGTTTTCAAGTCAAGTCTCAAATTACACCATTGAATCCAAACTTTTGGCATTTAGGTATGATAATCTTCATCTATGGATCCCTTTCCTCCATAGAGTTCCTAAATTCTCCAATTTACAAGTTAGAAATCTCCAATTGAAGTTAGACTTTTCTTCCGTATCATGGATTCCTTTCAATGTTGATTGATGTGATTGTTTTATGATCTATTATGCATGAATTGAGATAATACCATGATTCAAAGATGAATCCCCATGAACCCATGTTTAACCCATGCTTTATAGATTTTAATGATTTGAAGTGGGTATTGAACTATGAAAAGTGTATATGGAAATATGCATGTTCTCATGAAATATGATGCAAGTCTCTTTGAGAGTAAAGCATAAACGTTGATTGTAATTGACAATTGTTGTGAAATGATTTCTCACATACTTACTTAACACATGAATGTGAAAGGTTTTCTCACATAAAAGGTTCTAAGATTCAAAGGTCTTCTCACCTAAAAAGGATCAAAGTAAGGAGCTATTCTAATGATGAGGCAAGCTGAGATTACCCATGACCTCTAATGAAATACAAGAGGTTATTACCCATGTCTCCATAGTGTAGATCAAGAGGTGATTATCCGTGACCCTAAAAGATAAGATGAATATGACTAATGACTCTTTTGTGGGAATTAAGCTTAGTACCGAATGGACAAGTGGCGATTACCTGTGTCTCATAAATTATGTGTTACTATAAGTTTGTCTAGATAGACTATAGCTAGTGGATCCACGTAAGCTAGAATTTCATGGTTCTTACCTTGGCAAGTGAGAACAAATCTTTTTGGTGTAGGGAGAACACCGGATTTCATGTTATATCTCACATGGTCTCTATTTCGGTTAAGGCTAATTTCCCACAACAAGCATAATGATGAACTAAGGTTACTTCAAAAAGTATTTTACAAGTGTTCAAAGGATAAATTTACTTGTATTTGACCATGCTTATTATGATGTTTTCTAACTTTTCTTGTGGTTTTATGTCACGACCCGAGAGCACCCCCAAGTTGCAACCCGGCGTAATTGACCTCTCAGAGGTCTAATACAAGCCTCTTAGCATTCATTCATCGCATAGACACTAAAAACCATAAGGAATTTAAAACTTTCTTCACACACGAAGAATATTTTCATTAATAAGCAAGCGGAAGACTTTTAAAGCATCTAACCTTACAATATATAAGTCTCATAAACCATCCAATACTTTGGAGTACAACATAGGGACTAAACCCATACAAGACTTAAACAAAAATACTAGAAATACACCAAAAGGAACATGTACGGTATTGTCCTCGAATCTATGAGGACTCACCAAGTCTTCATCTTCAACACTTAGAAACCTATCAAGTAGCCATGACATGTCACCATCTCCCAATCCCTACACTTTAGTCAAAAAAGGGAAAGAAAGGGGTTAGCACAATTAAGTACTAAGTATGGAGACCATGCAAAAACATGCACAATGGACGTTTACAAGGAATGTATGCTTTCATATCATTTTGATGAAACCTACACTTCACAAGTATAAGAGACATAATACAAGTCAACATTCACATATAAGACCATAGCCAACCATACACATACTCAACATATATCCATATTCAACCCATGCTTAACTTTAAAAGAACACATGTCATTTCATTACAATAGGACCTCTACCTAATATAACATTAAGACACACTTGAGTAAGACAAGAAGTGACCGCCCATACAACCTCTTCAAGCACACTTAAGTGTTCCGCAAGATTCCCTTAGATAAAGACATTTCCTTTTCAACATAACATCAATAGACCAATATTCTTTAAGAAACCATTTAAGAGACATTCAAGCACATAAGGGGACTTTCACATAATAGTCGTAAGACTTAGGAAACTCATTTTAGTATCTTCTAGGCCTACTCGTGCCATGTATAGGCAGTATCCCATACTACTACCTACACTTTGTAGAACCTATCCAATACTAGATTGCACATCCCATATGATGGGAATAGGCATAACCGACATAGACCATACTAGCTAGGTATGGAATTCAGAGTCTATCATACTCCATGGAGGTTGTTCTACTTGCCAAGGGTAGAACTATTAAGCAACCCATGTAGGCACATGGTTTAGGGGATGTCCAAGGAAGTTCATTGTGCCTAATCTCATACTCAAATAGGCCACCTCCTAACCACATCCACTCGGTGCTAGCCTTATTTCCCATAGAGTATTCAATCACATATGTACTTAGAGATGGTTCCTTTTCAAGTTCAACCAACTCATAGTACCTCTTCCTAAGAAAGGCCCCATTTCTTAATCATAGCCAATCAAGGTTCATAAGGATAGCTCAATTAAATTTCTTAGAAAAGGATCCTCATGCCGTTCCAGCTCCATCCATCTCTAAGTCTATCATTTCACTCAAGAAGGGAACATCGCCCTACGGCCCATCCTTCAAGGTTATCCATTTACTTAGGAAGCAAGACATATGAAAGGGCACCATTTCTTAGTTCTGCCGATTCAAGTTTTGGCCTAGAATTCCTCTTTTAGCAGCTATAGAAAAGGCACCATTTCTTAGTTCTAGCCCACTTCACACATTCATGCATTCAAGACTTTAAGTAACAAGAAAAGACACTTTAGTCTACTAATCAAGTCACAACATTATCATCTGAGGACACTTTATTATCCAACATCATCACATATATACATCATGAGAAATCATACTTTAGATCATAATGCTATCCATTTTAAATTGGATCATCACAAGATCACATAAATTCATTAACATCATATCTTCACATATAGCTTCACATAAAACTTTACATATAGCTTCATATAGAACTTTACATATAGCTTCATATAGAACTTTACATATAGATTCATTTATATGTATAATAACACAACAATACAACAATACTCATATAATGCCCTCCATGGCCACAACCACAATTCAAAAGCAACAATCAACAATTCCACCAAAGGTTGATCTAACCTAAGAAGCAATTATAGCAATATTAAGAGATCAAGCCATCTTACCACCTTTCAAAGGCCATAAGCCACAATACTCAATTTCATGCCAATTATACAATAGTCATCAAGTTAGGTCAACTTACCCTCTTTCCATAGATATCTTAATCATCCTCATATTCCTACAATTAATCAATACAATAACAATGATAATAACAACATTCAACTATACAAGCTAAGCTAAATAATATCCAATAACCAATATAATGGCTAAATCCCAATTTATGACCATTCATGGCTACTACCTCACATTATAAAATTCAATAACAATTTCCAACAATTCAACATAGCTAAGATCATATAAGAACAGCCCACATCAAACCACTCAATAATCCTTCATTAATTACTCAAAATCAATAGACACACTTTAGGCCAAATTTAGAGAATTTGAGAAGACATGGGTTCATGAAGATTTCTTTCTTAAAACCATCAATAATCATTAATAACAACATAAAACATCATTTAAAATCAATTAATGCAAGAACTCATGCTAGAACTGAAATTAGATTTGTTTTTTACTTTTTGAACAACTTTTGAAATCTTTTGAATTGACTTTTTAATTGAAGAAGGAATCAAAGATGAAGAGTCCCCATACCTTAATCTTAAAGAACCAAACGAAATTGAAGAAGAAACACCATGAAATCGTCAACCCTAGCTTTACTTGACCTTGAGCTCCAAAGGAGTTTCTGGAGAGAAGACTTTGGGAGAGAAAGGAAATAGGGTTTTGATTTGGGGTCTAAAGAGAGTAAATGACTTGTTAAAGGACTTAAAACCTTATATATTTATCATATAAACCATTTAAAATCAACCCTAAATAATAAACAATTAAAACGAAATTACGTAAAAACCCCTCACTAGGGCAGCCGCGTCAGGGACCAAGGAAGACTTTACGGACCGTGAAGGGTGACCACAGCCCATTAAGGTTCCCGTGGTCCCTAGGCAGTAGCTCCCCTAAGGCTTTCCAACCTCCCAATGGCCAAGAAAACTCCAAGGCCATCTCTACAGACCGTCATCATCACCACGGCCCGTCAAATGGGTCGTGAAGAATTTCCAGCCTGACAGTGCTTCACTATTTCGAGAATAACTTTTTACTCCCAGATCGTAATGAGGCAAACTCGGTGGAGTTGGAAAGAGGACTCAAAGATTTTTAATTGGATTGTTAATAGACCACCTAATTCGTTTTGAGCTATGAGATATGACCATTTGAAGTTGACCCTCACTTACCTTGACAGACTTCTGGACAGCAGCAAAGTGCCAATTGACGGCCACCATCCACGGACCGTGGATGGATTGACGGCCCATGCTGGATGCTCGCCAAAAGGTTCAGAGAGTGTGTTGGGGAGTCTTTGGTGAGGAGACTAAGTCTCAACTCACGAAGCCAATCCACGCCCTGTCAATCCATTGACGCGTCAATGGGGCTCGTGGATGGCTGCTATTTTTTTGACAGCTTTTAGATCAATGCTTGGGTCCTCTTCATGGACCCTTAGGGTGGTCCTTTGGGAGCCGTACCCGCACGTTTAAACCCCGAAACCCATGTTCAACCCCTAAGGTCATCCCCACATGCTTCACACCAACACACACTGATTTAGACCATAAACACCACATGACCAGCCATCAAAACACATGAAAGGCTCTAGTTCACCTAGTTCATTTTTTTGGGTCGTCACATTATCCCCCACTTGGGAACATTCGTCCTCGAATTAGACTTAAACATTTTTCAAGGAAAACGACCAAAGTAAACAGCCCATACTCATGCATACCATAATATAAACCATACACATAATAAGGAGGTACATCACTCCACATCAAAGTCCCACAATAACTTCATGCAATTCAAGAAAGTAGGCACAACATCTACTAACTCCTTATGCATCATCTTTACCTTTTCTCATGCTATTGGAGGAACTTCCTTCTCCAATTCACATCATGCTCATTCCGACATTATTAAGCACACTATGCAATTTTCTCATAAAAGCACAATTATGCTACATTTACCATAAGGCACATTTAAGCAATTCTCTCATAAAGGCTCAATTGCAACTTCTCAATAACACATAAGGCATGCCAAGCAAGTCAACTCATGCAACATTTAGGCAAATCATTATAGATGCACATCAACATAAGGAACATAACTTTATGAAAACTCATTTTCCCACTTTAACAAGAATTCATTTAAATCATGCCTAATATAAGGAGACCATGGAAAACTCTTTTTCACCTAAGACTCCAAGACATTCTACAAGCTTCTAGAAACTCTTTGTTTTAGGCTTGAACAGTCACATAAAGAAAAGGTAAGGATATCAACACTCCTCAACCCCCTCACTACTCAACATACCATCCCCAACTTAAGGGTAAACCAAGCTAAGGTCAACATGGACATGCCATAAGAATCTCAAGGGATAGACCATCAATCTTACCAAAAACCATTCTCACCCAACTATTCAATTCCCTAAACCTCTTGTGATGAGAACATCTTTCAAGCCTAACTCATGACTACCAAAGATTCTCAAAAAGACTTACCATAAAGACACAACATCCCCCACTTAGAAGGAGCTCATACTAACTCTTTTAATTTCACCTCTTTCCACCCTATGCTAGGATCACCACAACACTAAACTTCCATACTCATCACACCTATGCCCTTTAAAACACCACACTCCATCATCTTTTTCAACATACCTAAACTCACATATCTAAGTCGGATTCTACCAATAACACACAAAACCATAAAGCAACCCATCCAACCAAGAGTCATCATCACAACCTTCCACACCACCTTTATCAAGTCACAAAACCATAGTTGGCATCACAACCAACCTATTCCTCTCCCTCAACCCTCGCAACAACAACATCTCAAAGGTCACACTGTAAGGGCCATCACATAAGGAACAAGGGAAGACATTATAGAGAGAAACTCCATGGCACGACTAAAAGAATGAAGAAGTGAAACTTTCTTAGCACCCAATAGCCTCCTACTAATAATGTGGGACGCTTCACATTATGAACAAGACTCTACTAGATGTGGTTTGAGACAACCTAAGACCATTTCAAAACCTTATGCTCTGATACCAAGTTTGTCACGACCCGAGAAGATCCCCAAGTCGCAACACAGCGTACTCAACCTCTCGGAGGTCTAACAAGACTCTTAACATTCATTCATTGCATAGACACTAAAAACCATAACGAATTTAGAACTTTCTTCACACACGAAGAATACTTTCATTAATAAGCAAGCGGAAGACTTTTAAAACATCTAACCTTACAATATATATGTCGCATAAACGATCTAATACTTTGGAGTACAAAATAGGGACTAAGCCCATACAAGCCTTAAATAAAAATACAAGAAATACATCAAAATGAACATGTAGGGTATTGTCCTCGAATCTATGAGGACTCACCAAGTCTTCATCTTCAACACATAGAAACCTATCAAGAGCCATGACATGTCACCATCTCCCAATCCCTACACTTTAGTCAAAAAAGGGAAAGAAAGGGGTTAGCACAATTAAGTACTAAGTATGGAGATTATGCAAAAACATGCACAACGGACGTTTACAAGGAATGTATGCTTTCATATCATTTTGATAAAACCTACACTTCACAAGTATAAGAGACATAATACAAGTCAACATTCACATATAAGACCATAGCCAACCATACACATACTCAACATATATCCATATTCAACCCATGCTTAACTTTAAAAGAAAACATGTCATTTCATTACCATAGGACCTCTACCTAATATAACATTAAGACACACTTGAGTAAGACAAGAAGTGATCGCCCATACAACCTCTTCAAGCACACCTAAGTGTTCCTAAAGATTAACTTAGATAAGGACATTTCCTTTACAACATAACATCAATACACCAACATTCTTTAAGAAACCATTTAGGAGACATTCAGGCACATAAAGGGACTTTCACATAATAGTCATTAGACTTAGGAAACTCACTTCAGTATCTTCTAGGCCTACTCGTGCCATGTATAGGTAGCATCCGATACTACTACCTTCACTTTGTAGA
Source organism: Solanum boliviense (assembly GCA_029582625.1). Lineage (NCBI taxonomy): Eukaryota > Viridiplantae > Streptophyta > Magnoliopsida > Solanales > Solanaceae > Solanum > Solanum boliviense. The sequence continues at coordinate 1,951 of JAJOOJ010000251.1, read as the reverse complement.
ACCTATCCAATACTAGAGTGCACATCCCATATGATGGGAATAGGCATAACCGACATAGACCATACTAGCTAGGTATGGAATTCGGAGTCTATCCTACTCCGTGGAGGTTGTTCTACTTGCCAAGGGTTGAACTAGTAAGCAACCCATGTAGGCACATGGTTTAGGGGATGTCCAAGGAAGTTCATTGTGCCAAATCTCATACTCAAATAGGCCACCTTCCTAACCACATACACTCGGTGCTAGCCTTATTTCCCATAGAGTATTCAATCACATATGTACTTAGAGAGGGTTCATTTTCAAGTTCAACCAACTCATAGTACCTCTTCCTAAGAACGGCCCCATTTCTTAATCATAGCCAATCAAGGTTCATAAGGATAGCTTAATTAAATTTCTTAGAAAAGGATCCTCATGTCGTTCCAGCTCCATCCATCTCTAAGTCTATCATTTCACTCAAGAAAGGAACATCGCCCTAAGGCCCATCCTTCAAGGTTATCCATTTACTTAGGAAGCAAGACATATGAAAGGACACCATTTCTTAGTTCTGCCGATTCAAGTTTTGGCCTAGAATTCCTCTTTTAGCAATTATAGAAAAGGCACCATTTCTTAGTTCTAGCCCACTTCACACATTCATGCATTCAAGACTTTAAGTAACAAGAAGAGACACTTTAGTCTACTAATCAAGTCACAAATTTATCATCTGAGGAAACTTCATAATCCAACATCATCAAATATATACATCATGAGATATCATACTTTAGATCACAATGCTATCCACTTTACATATGATCATTACAAGATCACATAAACTCATTCACATAAAACTTTACATATAGCTTCATACAAAACTTTACATATAGCTTCATATAGAACTTTACATATAGCTTCATATAGAACTTTACATATAGATTCATTTATATATATAATAACACAACAATACAACAATACTCATATAATGCCCTCCATGGCCACAACCACAATTCAAACCCAACAAGCAACACTTCCACCAAAGGTTGATCCAACCTAGGAAGCAATTATAGCAATATTAAGAGATCAAGCCATCTTACCGCCTTTGAAATGCCATAAGCCACAATAGTCAATTCCTTGCCAATTATACAATATTCATCAAGTTAGGTCAGCTTACCCTCTTTCCATAGCTATCTTAATCATCCTCATATCCCTACAATTAATCAATACAATAACAATGATAATAACAACATTCAACTATACAAGCTAAGTTAAACAATATTCAATAACCAATATAAAGGCTAAATCCCAATTTATCACCATTCAAGGCTACTACCTCACAGTATACAATTCAATAACAATTTCCAACAATTCAACATAGCTAAGATCATATAAGAGCATCGCATATCAAACTACTCAATAATCCTTCATTAATTAATCAAAATCAATAGACGAACTTTAGTCCAAATTTAGAGAATTTAAGAAGACATGGGTTCATGAAGATTTCTTTCTTAAAACCATCAATAATCATTAATAACAACATAAAACATCATTTAAAATCAATTAATGCAAGAACTCATGCTAGAACTGAAATTAGATTTGTTTTTTACTTTTTGAACAACTTTTGAAATCTTTTGAATTGACTCTTTGATTGAAGAAGGAATCAAAGATGAAGATTCCCCATACCTTAATCTTCAAGAACCAAACGAAATTGAAGAAGAAACACCATGAAATCGTCAACTCTAGCTTTACTTGACCTTGAGCTCCAAAGGAGTTTCTGGAGAGAAGACTTTGGGAGAGAAAGGAAATAGGGTTTTGATTTGGGGTCTAAAGAGAGTAAATGACTTGTTAAAGGACTTAAAACCTTATATATTTATCATATAAACCATTTAAAATCACCCCTAAATAATAAACAATTAAAACAAAATTACGTAAAAACCCCTCACTAGGGCAGCCGCGTCAGGGACCAAGGAAGACTTTACGGACC
>JAJOOJ010000250.1:0-74943 GCA_029582625.1 Solanum boliviense | reverse complement strand
TCATCAAAGACTTATAGTTAGTATAGTTGCATTTACAATAAGAACAATACATAAGTTGGTTCTCTAGGCCTTTAGGGCATCGGGTGCCTGTCCGTCTCAATGGGACTTGGGGCGTGACAAAACGTGGTATCAGAGCAGGTCATCCTAGGGTGTCTACAAATTTGTGTCTAGTTGAGACTTACTTATGAATGTGTTGCGCTCCACATTTATAATTGAGGGGCTGCTTGGAGATTTAGGAAATGTGACCTTTCATAATCTAGATCGTGCGATAGAGCTATGTTAAGAAGTCTGTTCCCACTGATATTATGATCTATTTCATCGAGATTATTCCTACCATAGTTAAGGTCAATGGTTGCCAAGAGGCCAACACCAACATCATCTAGAAAGAAATTTCCAGAGAAAGGTCTCATGTTATTAAAATTCATAGAAAGGCTTGTAAAAGTTTTTGTGTTACTTGTAAGGTCTCATCTACAGTTGCATTTGTACCACTTGTATCATCTTGATTCATCTAATATAATAGGGTTATTCATAAATTGAGCAATAAATGGTTACCTAGTCATAGAGATGGACTGCCACAATATATAACTTCTTAGGAAAATGTGACTTGTTCTTGAGTTCAAGATTTTCTCCACATGACTCTTTTATTGTTTTGAGGATCTAATCCTATAGAGGGCAGTTAGTACATTTTTAATAATGGAAATTAATTATTTCGGATTATGCATGTATTGGAAATAGAATTTGTTGAGTTAGCTTTGTGTTAGTTAAAACATGTGGTAGAAGCATAGTGTGATATGTGAATATACGACGGTGGTATTGGTTAGAGATATTCTTAGTTGACGAATGGGGCCTAATGATTAGTCATTTTCTCGTGTATAGCTGGAATTATAAGATAGGTGTGTATGATCACCCTAGTTAGGTCAACGCGTGATCCTTATAGTTCTTAGCTCACAGGACTAGTGTTTCAATTGTTCATATAAAATTGTATATTTTCTTTTCCTACTGTGATTTATGTTTTTGTTATAGAATAGAATGTGACTAAAATATACTCTATTAGAATATTAAGAGTAGAGGAAGACGTAGCATTAATTAATCACTAGTAGAAGAGTATTTGGTTAAATAGGAAATGAAGGAGGATGGTATTTAAATACCCAAAAAATGGAAGGATGAGTTGGGTGATGTTCCCTAATAGCACAAGAAAATGACGTATATGAGTGTTAAAGGAATAGTTGACATAGGTTATGTCTTTATTATAGAGGATTTTTATTGGGCGTGTGATGTGAAAAAATACGGAGAGAGAAAGATATATTTAATCGCGGATCCTAACCAGTTCAAAAGGTGAACCAGAAGAACTCCCTAAACAATTATTTTTCTATGCTTTCATTAGACAGAGAAAACATTGTACCATTAATGTGAATTTTAGTACCCAATCTTAATAGTTAGACGAATAAAGAGGTAGATAAAAAAATTTCATTGATAGGAGATACACTGACCAGTATTATACCCAAAGGTGCACCTACATCACTCATACAAAATAAAGATGGATTATTATGCATGTGTATGGAGCAAACTAAATAATGTTGCAATCATATGTTGACAAAAGGAGAGGATGGTTGATCATATATGTTAATTGTTCTTATTTAGTTCATTTGCATGGAAAAGGGTTGGAGCACACTCACTTGTTATATCGTTACAGAAAATCCATTGGCTAGCTAGGACATGCCTAACTTGTTAAGGTGTCTTAGAACCTCATTATTACAAAAGATTATAGGAGACTTCTCCCACCCTTGACCCCAATGTTTGAATTTACTACGAAAGCTGCTCGATTCTATTGGCCAAAACATTAGTGAGAAAAATTCTCAAGAGTTAAAATACAACACATAAAATCATTTGCATATGTTTTGAGATGAGTAAATAAAAACAAGTGAAACTGCACCGAGGAATTAGAACTAGTGGTATTTGTACTTAAGATATGGCGGAGTGTTTATATAGGATGTGTCTCCTGGTTTCAAAGGCTTTGGTTTTCTATATAATAAACATATTATATATCCTATAGCTCAACTATTTGTACTCATATACCCTTTATGAATCAGTTTCACAAATGTTACATATGTCTTAAAATACTTGCATGTAGGTGTTATTTGCTTGGAAAAAAAACTCGCTTAGTGCTATACGTTTTATAGGACGTTGCCTTATTTCGCCAATAACTTTCCCTAAATCACTTGTCCATTTTTTTGTATCATTATAGATTAATTTCTCATATCCTATACGCATTATAAATTACTTTCTCATGAGTTATATGTACCACAAGTTACTTGTATTGATATCATATGCTCCATAGACCATCTTCCTATATGTTACATGCCTCATAGCCTACTTGTTTAAGCAATATAGGTCCCAAAGTTTATTTGTCCATGTGTCACACACTTGCTCATATTTCATGAAGTTTATTTATTTATGTGAAAGTTCTTGTGATCATATAACAACATATATGGTAGTCCACATTATTATGTAATAATTTTTTGTAATACATCTTCCCATGTGCTAAATGTCTTACAATTAATGTTATCTAGCTCACTTGCTTATATACTACTGATTTTTACAACATATGTCCCTATAACTCAAATGTCTATGTATCATATATCTCTTATGTACACTTGTTAGTATACTAAAAGTACTTCTTTGTGGCTCATTGTTCACACATGTCTGCTTGCTATGTTGATTATGCATTAATATGTTATACCCCTCTACTCTGATTTACTTAAGTATTAAACACATTGGGATAAAGTTTCCCCCATATCAGGATGAACAAAAGATTTTGCCAGAAAAGGTTGGGGACCTAGTAAATTTTAGTACAACTCTTACATGAAGAAAATAGATAGGGAAAGTTTCCATGTTCCTATATTATGTGTCTTCCCTAAACGTTTTTAACATATGCATCTATCAACGTGTTCATAGGTTTGCTTCACAATATTTAACTTGTTCTAGTATTTGCAATTCTCGTATTTGTTAGGCTGGTTTATAAAAGGAAGAGAACAATAAATTGTGGTGTACAAAATTCTTACTTAATTATATATGGCAAAGAGGAGACTTACTTTTCATTTTATTATTACATATGCTTAATCTCCTGTAACACCCTATGCCCGTACGTGGTTTTGGTCAGCTGATATGTTTTGGACAATTTGATTTACAAAGGGAACTCTGGCGAAAGTTCTGAAAAATACACACAGTTGACCTTGTTTTGAGCAATACCTCTCATTAGAGGACGAATGATCCAAGGGGGGGGGGGGTGATGTAATACCCCATAACTTCCAACACATATACAACTAAGTGAACGTGAAAAAAAATTTGAACTCAAGATAGTAAAAGGTGATATTTGATATTAAAGTCATAACTGGACAAGTGTGTATTAGTATTAATATCTTGTAAAGAAACTAAGATATGGAAAATGGTGCAAAATAGGTAAGGTGCTTGCTTGACTAAATTAAGCTACTAGGTGACAATTAGGTGCATCACCTACTTAAGGTATATGGACCAAGTAGGTGCATCACCTGCTTTGACTTATGGGCCATATGGAGGCCTAAATTAAGTGATCATTTTGAGGCAGGCCCAATTTGTCGAACAAAATGGGGAAAAATGAAAAAATAATGGCAGTCCAGGGCCTAATCTTTCCAAGCACACAAGAAATAATTTTAATGGAAAAGTAGGTGCATCACCTACTTAGATGTGTGACATAGATTAAAGATACATGGTGGCTACAAATGAAGTACAAGAAAGGTGGCAAAAGAGGACGTATTAAGGCCAAAAATCTGATACAAATATCTCATTTTCCTCTTATCCAAATTTTAAGCTCTCAAGTTCATATATTTCTCTCTCTCTTAAGATGAAATAGCCACACAATATTCCCACTAGGGTATTAAGTATTTTTCAAATTGTTTCTCCAAAGCATCCACAAGATCACCTTCTCTCCTCTATTACTACAAGTAGATTGGACAATTCTTCAAGGGGATTGAAATAGAGATAACTATATGTGTTGGCAGCCAAGGTTCTACACCTCTCTTCAAAATATTAAGAGAAGGTTACAAAAATAATTGAAGGAGAATAACAGATTAAGATCACCAAGGTAAGGGACTGCCACAACCTATAATTATTAGGTTATTTGAGAATTCTAGACTTACTTGTTTATTGCAACTCCTGGGATGCTGATTGAAAACCATAAATTCAAGTCTTTTTGTTATTTTTGGGTCTTGAGGACTGTTATTATATTAATTTATTTGTGGGATGTCATGGATGTACCTAGAGAATTATTGTGAAAAGCTGTTAGCGGGTAGATTTATAAGTTGTGGTGATGCACCATTAAATTAATGTTTTTGTAAGCTCACTGCCCATCCCATCTAAGGTGATGCTATATATCTATATATATGTATATATACGATGAGGACTGTGTAGGGACGACAAACCTCATGGGAAGGTTTTTTTTCATGTAAATAACTATAATGGACAGAATGTCTGAAAGAACACACTCAATTAGAAGAATTATGGGCTGGTTGCCTGGCTACTGTTTTGATGACTTGAAATATCCCAAGTTAGTTGTAAGGTACTAAAATTAGCCTTATTTATTGTTTGTTGTAGATGAAGATTATGACGTTGAAAGACAGGTTGAGACTACGTACGCTATATGAATTGAGTTATGTAAGGCTATATGATCTAATATCTTTTGGCATGAAGTCCAATATTCTGTGTACCAACAGATTGAGACCTCTAAGTGGTCCTCATGGTAAAAGATAAAATGTGAGGGTGTACAATATCCAATGTAGCTAATGTTCTTCCTTATATAGTACAAGTTCTCAAAATATGTCAGACTACTTCTATACGTGTTCATTATCCAATATTGGTGTGTTTATTATTCCAAGTACTAGTTGACAAAGGGACTTTAAACATTAAGTTTCATTAGTTATCCACCAACTCAAATGAAGTTCATTGAATCAATTAGATCCTACAATATACATGTTACAGGTTTTTATATGTCAGATGCATATTATGTCCATTGTTCATTTTATGTCCCCTTACGTGGAATGTACAACCCTTATTTTGGTTCTATAACGGGCTTCTTTAGTTTAGATGTTTATGCACTCTTTCATTTGATATCATATACTAAGTGTTTAGCTATCATATCACTTATATAGTCCTTGCCTCTACATTGGAGAAGTTACAGTCTCTACTACGTGCTAAAATATCGTATGCCCCCATGTGAAATGTCAAAACGTGTTATAAATGAAGCATCTTGTAAGAAGAATAACTCGCTCAATTGCTATAAATCTTAATGAATCACTTACTACATATAAGTTAGTTTCCACACGCCTTCGTGGATCACCTGTATATGTTCTTTGTGCCCAAATGAAGTTCACGAGTCATATAAGCTCCTAAGTAGCAAAACAAAGTTACATTTTCTTCCTATATTATTGTTTTCTACTTCAATTAATTTATCCTTTCTAAATCACTAGTATATAGTCTGAAATCTCAAAAGAGTCATGAACATCAAAAGAACAATTTCAAAGATTAAAGAGACAAGGTAAAGTAAATCTATATAACTATGAGTGGCAGCTCAGGGGTTAAAATACCTAGCATGGGCCAATCCCAAATATATATAAATATGGGTGGTAGCTCAGGGGTTAAAATACCTAGCATGGGCCAATCCCAAATATATATAAATATGGGTGGCAGCTCAGGGGTTAAAATACCTACCATGGGCCAATCCTAATTCTTGTTCTTAAGGGTGGCAGCTCAGGGGTGGTAATACGTTGCAAGGGCCAATCCCAATCTATATTATTATGGGTGGCAGCCCAGGGGTAAAAGCCTAGCATGGGTCAATCCCGATTTATATATTTATGAGGACCGCATCCCAGAGGTTAAAATGCATAGCATGGGTCATCCTCTCCTATCACTGATCAACTGGTCATTGTGTCTTATGCTACAAAGTCATAAATAAAAGATGAAAAAACTTATAGCCAAGAATGCAATGTACATGATTCCCAAAGTATAACCAAAGAATGCAATGTACATGCTTCCACAAGTATAAGCAAAGGTGAATGTAATGTACATGATTCCTCAAGTATTAGCAGAGGTGATTGTAAGGAATGTTATTCCACAGGTATAATCAAAGGTTGTCTCTTATCCTTATTTATGTATACAGAATATTTGTGCATTTGTACCTGATTTCAGTTGAGATTTTACTTTACATATGGTTACTATATGCTTTGCATATTCAGTACATTCTTTTGTACTGTGGATGATGTTTTCATGCCACAGGTACATGTACTCAAGCTATTAAAATCTCTCAATATAAGCATAGGATACCCAACGACCTTTGGTGAGCTCCAGGTTGCTTCAAGGCTTTGCTGAAGTCTCTAGTATATTTTTGAGATTAAACATTAGTTAAGGGGTATGATGGGGTCCTGTCCCGTTATAAGCTTGTAGACCAAATGTCAAAGTAAAGCATGGTTATGTCTTGTTTCTAGTAATTAAGTCTTGAACGGCCTAGCATGTACATTTATTTTGGGCCTATCTATGTTGGTCTATAATCAAGGTACTTGACCTATACTCATCAAAGACTTATAGTTATCATAGTTGCATGTACAATAAGCACAATACATAAGTTGGTTCTCTCGAGCCTTTGGGGCATCGGGTGCCTGTCCGGTTCAATGGGACTTGGGGCGTGACATAATGACTCTAAGGACTTGATATTACAACACCTAAAAAATTTATAATAAGGCAAGCACCATTCTTCATTTGTGTATAAGGTTTTATCGAGTGATTCTTAAACTGTTCATTGGTTTTTAAGTTCAATTCCTTAGTGTAGGAATGGATTTGGATATGAATTAAGGTCACTATATACCCTATCACAAATTTCAATTGAAAGATTTCTTACTAATTAAGTTTTGATATAATATTCTACTTAGGTAAACATGGAACAATCATAATTTTCCTGACATAATGAATAAGGTGTCTTACCACCTATAAAATTAAAGTACTATTAGTCCTCTTTTCAATGCCACCATATTTGCCTCATTTCAAGTTCGGAGTAAAATGTTATGATCGTTTTACCATAGACTACAAAAGTAAAGTTTTTTGAGTTAGTGACGTACGAAAAATGCCTATAGGTTTTAGAAGTTTCTATGACATGTACAATTACTTGTGGAAAAAGAAGTGGGAGTCAAAAAAATTTAATTAATTCTTGCGCACCTATCAACAAGTCCTAGAAACTTCTGTGGGTCATAGTTTGGTTTCGTAGAATTACTTCCGGACTCGTAAAATTTCAATATAAATTCCACTAGTTGGATATATGGTCTTTAGATCAAACCGCAAACCATAGATGGCCCTGTGGAAGGTTTTCCATAACTTTTGAATAGGGGTATTTAAGTATTCACTCACTCCTTCTAAGCCTAAACCCCAACATTTCTACACCTAACTAAGGTCCTAAGCATTATTAATTTACCCTAGTTGATGCTATTGAGATTGCCTCAAGGAAATTCACTCCAAGCCAAGTTTGGGAACATCAAATAATAGAAGGATTATTCACAAAGATGGAGGTTCTTGAGCTAGAGTTGATGAAAAAGAGGGGGTACCATGCCTTAAATAGTAATATATGCATTTCGAAGGAACTCCCAATTGAGAAATACCATGTTTGGATTATAGCTTGGAGTGCGGGAGGTCTAGCGAAGCAAGGAAGAGCGAGTGAAGAAGTTACCTCATTCAGCGAGCTGAGGCAACTTCAACGACTCACCTAATGTCTTATGCGAGGGATCCAAGCTTAGCTAAAGATCAAGGGAGCTATAGGCAAGCTGCCACATTAGGTGAGCTGGAAGTTAATCGGTGACTCGCCGAGTACCTTAGGTGAGCACGACCCAGTTAGCCAAACTTTACAAAATGCTTCCAAGGAAGGGTCACGTCGCCGACCTAGTTGGTGACTCGCTGACTTCATTAGGCGAGGCCGACCCAGCTCTCCCTTTATCCTTTATGGGCAACTTTTGGGCCTCTAATGATGAAATATACTAAAACTATAAATAGCTATTTTTGGTATTCTTTTTAGGTAGACTATTTTAAAAATGAATGATTGATGAATTGGATAGCCGTTGAGAGACTTGAGAGCTTGGTGAAGCTTCTATTAAACTTTTTTTAGAAATGGAGGTTGCTTGGAGATTCAATTTTCTTGAAGTCTTCATAAGAGACTCAGTGCTTGAGTCGGATTAATCAATTGAGGTCTTTAGGTTTAATATACCTTAAGGTTGCTTTTGGTGTCCTTTTTTTGTGTTAATCTATTTATGTTGATTAGGTGCTTTTTTAGGGATTATAATTGGAGGTTTTAGGATTTAATACATCCTTTAGTTGCCAATTATTCTTTCTCTTGTATCTCTTCTTCTATATTTCTTTGTTGTCTTTGATTTCTGCATTTTTAATGGTAATTCGTGGCAAGAATTAAATCTTTTGGTATCAGTACTGTGTTTAGATTCGTTCTTACGATTCTAGTCTTGGGTTTGTTATAAAAAAAGTCCAACAAATGTTTTTCAAGAAAACCCCAGAAATATCTTGTTTATTTGAGTGTTGTTTGAAGTTTTTAAGGTTAGATAAGTGTTCCCTAACCTTACTTGAGTCTAAATATGAGATTTCCTTATGATTGGAGTACGATTGAAGAATCCACCATTGTTCTTCGAAGAATCTTAAAGAACTTCAAGTGGGTTTTAAGATCTAGGTGAAATTTGAGAATCTTGTGTATTGGGGTTTGATCGTTATATCCTTAGGAGTTTATATCTTAAATTTGGTTGAAAACGAAGTAGAAATCCATTGGGTTTGAAAATTGGGTGTTCTTCATGTTCATGGTGTTTTTTGTGACTTAAAGAAAGAAGGAAATGGGTTTTGAAATCTGATGGTTCTGTCAAGGAATTAAAAGATAAAAAGCATTGGGTTTTTTTCCTACATCAAGGTTAGCTTTTATTCCACTTTTCATGACATTCCGAACTAAAATTATTGATTGCTTTATTTTGGGTCTTCACCATTGTTCATAGTGTTCTTGGTGATCTTCAAATCTTCAAGGAGGAGAATAGTAAAAAGGAGGTGTTTCATCCAAAAGGAAGAGGAAAGGAAAGAGTACTTTTGTTGGTTCAAAAGGGAATTTAACAAAGTGAGAAAGTACTAGGTCAAGGAAGTATATGGGGACCACAAGGAGTGAAAAATTGGAGGCTGCAAGTGTGCTAGAAGGTCCATTGGGCATGCTAAGTTGTACTTACAAAGCATATTCAGCGACTCGCCAAATGAACTTGCGTCTATGGAAAATTCTGCGACCTACAGGGAGTAAGTTGGCAATATGAATTTCAGTTTTGGGAAAACAAAAAGTTAAGTTTGCACACCCAATCTTCATTTTATGACCAATCTCATGTTTTAACTTCCTAGTCTCATTTTCCTTGATTCATACTCACTTCTTTGATTTTAAAAAGTAAGTTCAAACTAGTAAATATCCTTACTTAGTTTTTGATTAGTCTTTTGTCCATCTTCTTTCTTATGCTTTCTTATTGTTCTTGTTTTAGTTTTTATTGTGTAGTTAAAATTTTTATTCAAGTCTGTTTGCTTTAATCGAGTCGTCTGTCTCTCTTGAAACAAAAAACTATTCCAACCAAGAGCTTAATTGACACTTGTGTACCACCGGATTGAAACAAGGTTCAATATTAGCCAAGCCAATTTGTGAGGTATTCAAAGGTGAAAAAATGCGAGTGTTGGTGAGGAGCTTTTACTACTACCTTTGTTTGCTCATTTTATAGGTACCAAGAAGCTATAAGGAAGCATGTTATCAATTGCCTCTGACCCATGTGACTATGATATGGGAGACTATGATTGTAATAATAGGGGCTATGGATGTGAGGATGATAGTAATTATGGAGGCTATAGTGATAGACGTAATCAAGAGCTAAATGGGAATGAGAACTACTATTTTGGAGGAGAATATTAGGAAAATGGTGATCATAGCTCTTATAGTGAAGATAGAGAGGACAGAGAACCTTATGATGTCCCCTATGATGATGATGGAGCATGTGAGATATCTTACTCCCACTTCCAGAGTGAAGATGGCTCCTATGATGGTTACAAAACATATTACGCTTCCCACTCCAATGAGGAAGGTGAGGCAAGGTATAATACTCTCTTATATAAGAATTATGAGGAGCATGCCCCTAAGTCTTGTGAAGATTCATATTCTTTAGCTTGTGGTAATCCTTGCCCTAGTAAAAGGGGTGTGTATGGTTACACTAGTTCAAGTCAAACTTATTCTATGGGAATAAGAGAGTGTGCATCTCTAATGTATAAGGATACTACATCCTACACTTCTCATTTTAATGCACACTTGTCGGGATATAGGAACCAAGACAGATATAGGGTACGTGTTAGGTGTCTCGGTACCAAAAGAGTTAGTGTTCCTATTTTTGAATGAAAGTGTGATCCCGAGGCATATCTTGATTGGCAGTTGCAATGTGAGTGGAATTTCCTAAACCGTGATTTGGAAGATATTGATTAATCCATATATGCCCTTGAACACTTTAAAGGTCTTGCATTGAGTTGGTTGAAACATGAGGGATGGTTTCGAAAATTCAATGGAAGTGTTAACCCTTTGTCATGGAAAGAATTGAAAGGGCTTATGATGTTCAAGTATGTTGCAAAGGGGTACACAAAGCTTTATAATATTGACCCGAGAAGAAAAGTTCTTAGGATAAAGGTTGACATTTGTGGAGCTTTGGGGTTTGATCTTGTCCTCGATGATTGTTGCAATCTAAACTACATCACTCTATCTACAGTAGCCTACTTGAGACTACCACGAATATCAAGGCGTTATCCATACACCATGGAGAGATGTAACTTTACCGAGGATGTAAAAGTCTCTTTCACACGTGGTGAATAATATGAGGAGTTTTGGTGTGATGTAAGACCAATTGACTTTTGTAACTTATTTTTGGGAACCAATTGGTTTAACAAACATAGGGTTCGAAACAAGAAAAAATGGTCCAAGCATGTTGTAGATCAATAGGGAACACATTTGTTTCCTCCTTCTAAGGTGAAAAATGAGAGACAAAAGATTGAGAGGAGTAAGGGAGAGCAAGGTGGAAACATTAGAGCGGAAAAATGAGAGGTTGAGTTGAATGAGTGAGAGTGTTGGCACAATGTCCATCTAACCATTTTTTGTTTATCCTTCACTTTGTAAGGGTTGTTATGTAGGTGCAAGCATTATGAATGGAGAAACACGAGTTCCCAACAAAGAGCCTATCATTGAAGGTGTGATGGATGAACTTTTGTGGTGTCCCAACATTCCTAAGGAAGTGTCATTCCAAGGTAAAAAAGATCTTTCTTGCAAGTGTCAAGATAAAATAGCTTAACTTAACACTCTTAAAATTGAAAATAAACAAAGTGTAATAGCTTGTCTTTATATGAGCCTAATATTTCTTTACCATGTGTGTATAATGTACATGTTGAAAGTTTTGATACACTAGTTAATCCTATTGATGACCGAATTGATTCTTCTAGTAAGATCTGTTTGTGTACCTAGTGTTGACACCCATGCGTTCAGGGATAGTTCATTATCATGTGATAATTATATTGATTAACTTGTATCCGAGTGTAGTTCACTAAATGAGGAATCTTGTGAAGTCATTGAGAAACATCAATTTGGTGAAATTGATGATGATGTTGATCATTTGAATAGGAGTGACTCCTTCGGCATATCTTTTTTTGAAGATCCTATTACTTGTTTTGCTCATAGAGATCATATGCTTAACAATGTTTCGAAAAATGATATGTGTCTTTTTGAGGGTGAACTTGCATGTTTTAACTCTCCCATGGTGGTTAATCATTCCCTCTTTATGTACAATTTATTGTTTGAAGATGATGAAATCACTCCCAGTGAAGTGCCTAGTGGTGTGAATCATGAGAGTAGTGTAGTCCTTAATAGCTATGCTTTTTATAGTAACCCAATATGGTGTGAAGATTGCCCTCCCTAAGATGGAAATATCTTCTTGGAAGATTAGAGAACTCTTGTGGGAAAGGATTATGATAAAAAGGAAGGTGGTATTTATTTTCCCATTACCTCTTCTTCTTGGTGTGTTCCAATTCTTAATGGTATGACCAATGATTTTGAGCCTATAAGTAGTCATACCTACGAAAACATCTTAGATAAAGCTGTTTAGCGAGACACCTTTCTCTATCACTTGTTTACATATGACGATGCTCACCCTATTGAGTGGAGTATGTTTGTAGAAGATAAGAGAGTCAATCGAACAAAAAGGGTGTACTTGATACATGTTTAAGGATTTCCTTTTCATTTGACCTCGGTAATGAGTTGAATTGTTGCACTTATGTAGTGATTCTTGGTCGAGATGACATGCGTAATTTGGATGAATCTGTTGACACCTTTCCTTATGATGGAAAGTCCTTCTTGAGGGTCTACAACCCACTTGAGGGCCTACGTTGTGTATGGGGAAGGGTATATTCCTAAACACCTTTCTTTACTAATGCTTTGAGTGTGATCTTGTTGATTGTGCATCTTATGGGGATAGGAGTGTTTTTTTCAAAATGAGGTTAAGTTTATCTTTAATTCGTCATGATGCCTTTGTGTGTTCCTTCTTGTGATTTAATGAGTATTAGGATTCTTGAACCTAGTTGTGAGCTTGCACATAGGAACACCTTAGATGACCCCAGTGTGGATGACACCTTTCTCTATTATCTATTTCCATATGATGATACTCATGCTTGTGTGTGTAGCATATTTTATGTTAATCGTAGTATCAATAGGGAAAATGGGACTCTCCTTGACTCGATGCTATATAATTCCATCCCATTTGACCCTAGTGTTGGTCTAAATTGTGATGAGTATGGTAGCAACACTTCCTTTCTTTGATATGATTCTTACTTGATGTTATTTACTTGATCCTATGTGCTTGAATGAGGTATGTTTGCCAATTTATGTGGGGAATACCTTTGTACTTTACCCCACTCATGAATTGGGAATAATTACCTCCTTGAAGTTAGCTAGTGAATTGGATGGAGTCTTAATTTGGGTTAACATTGTTAATGACTTTGCAATTAGGTATGAGGGTGTTCATGTGCTACCTAAATTAAAAGGAGAATTGTGGTTGTTGAAATGTTGATCCAATGAAGGTTTATATGTGTAGTTGCCTAAGTGTAATGGTTCCTTCACTCTACCCCTTTGTCAAGGTCTCTTAAGTAGCCAAGTATCTCTTGTTCTGATGGGTTACATACCCTTTGTTGATCATTTTGATGCTTGGTTATATGTTAAATTTGTGGATCCTTGGCATGGTGATAAAATAGTTATTGCTAATGCTAACCCTCATGCCATGTGGATCTTGTTATTATTTGTTTTTCCTATGGTTTTGCTATGTTTGGATTCGAGGACAAATCGTTTTCAAAAAGGGGAGAATGATGTAATTCAGATTGCCTCAAGGACATTCACTCCAAGCCAAGTTTGGGAACTTCAAAAGGATGGAAGGGTTGTTCAAACAGATGGAGGTTCTTCAGTTTGAGTTGATGACAAAGAGGGGGTTCCGTGCCTGGAATAGTAATATACAGGTTTGGAAGGAGCTCCCAATTGAGCAATAACATGTCTGGCTGATAGCTTGGAGTGTGCGAGGTATAACGAAGAAAGGAAGAGCGAGTGAAGAAGCTACCTCATTCAGCGAGAAGGAGACCACTTCGGTGGCTCACCTAATGACTTAGGCTAGGGCTCCTAGCTCATCTAAAGTTCTAGGGTGTTGTAAGGAAGCTTCCACATTCGGCAAGCTGGAGGTCAATCAGCGACTCACCGAGTTCCTTAGGCGAGCACGACCCAGATCGCCGATCTATACAGAATGCTTCCAAGGAAGGGTCACATCGCCTACATAGTTGGCGATTCACCGAGTTCATTAGGCGAACCTGACCCAGCTCGCCCTTTATCTTTTTCGGGCCAATTTTGGGCCTCTTATGATGTAATAGCCTAAACCTATAAATAGTTACTTTAGGTCTTCTTTTAGGTAGACGATTTTGAAAATGAATGATTGTTGAATTCGATCCCATTTGAGAGTCTTGAGAACTTGGTGAAGCTTCTATTGAACTTTGTTTAGATACGGGGGTTGCTAGGAGATTATATTTCCTTAGGGTCTTCATAAGAGATTCGATGCTTGATTCTGATTAATCGATTGCGGTCTTTAGGTTTAATATACCTTTAGATTGCTTTTGATTTTCTTTGTTGTGTCAATCTATTAATCTCGATTAGGTGCTTGTCTAGGGATTTTAATTGGAGGTTTTAGGATTTAATACATCATTTAGTTGCCAATTGTTCCTTCTCTTGTATCTTTTAGTCACTAAGAGTTTACTTCCATATTCTACCCAAATTTTCAATGAAATTCTAGATACGAATTGTGTTCTTATTCTGTATTCTAATTTTGTGATTATGAATTATGATATTTTATGCATTGAGATTCTTGAATTTTCACATGAACCCTATTTATTGAGAATTTTTTCTAAAGTCATATTTTAAAGGTTCCTATATGTGTTTTTCCTATACATTGACTTCGAACTTTGAAAGTAAGTCCATGAGCATTTCTTCAAAGTGCATAATTTTGGAAAAGGTGTTTTTGAAGGAAGGAAGTGGTTTCTTATTCATTATTTGTTAATTGAGGATAAAAGAACATTATTTATTCTTTTTTTTAAAATCATTTTAATAAAGTAAAGTGAAGTAAAGGTAAGTTCTCTAAAATAGGACTATTGAACATTAGTGATATTGATTATTTTAGGAGTAGTATTGAGCACTAAATTGGGTAAGAGCCAATTTTTAACTAAAAGCCCTATAAAATATGTAGTTTCTGTAGGATAGGATCGTACCGACTTTTGGGTGACTCCTTACAGCATCTTTGTCAGGCATATTAGATGGATCCATATTTATAGTTAGCATCGCATACCTCGTTAAGGGATAGGATGATCCTTGCAACGTGATTGGAATGTTGTATCATTGCTAGAATCATAGTGACGATTGTCGATTAGAGAAGCTCCCCAATAGAGTAATTTTTTTTATTTTCATGCTTCTTTCATTGCATATCTTATTGTAAAGGAACAAATGGTTTTCTCTACTTGTTCATAGCATGTTTTTCTTGAGTTATATTCAGTTGTCAATGCAACCATTTTTTTAATTCAGCCATATTACGTACCATACATTTAATGTACTGATATCATTCGATCTACATCATCTCATGATACATATACATGTGTTCATGATCATTAACAACCGCTTTATTAAGATCACTGCACTTTCCGACAACTTTTGGTGAGACCTCCTTTCTTTCAGAGTACTATAGATGATCATTCAGTTTAACATTGATTTATTTTGAGGTGTTGTGAGTCTTGTTCCACCACCTATCTTGGTATTTTAGAGGCTTCATGGAAATACAAAGTTCGATTGTTTCCAGTATTTTTAAACAATGTTTCAGAGTTTTGTTTAAATGATTGAAATGATCATCTATTAAAGCTTTGTGTATACCATAGAGATATGTTAATCATCGTTAGTTAGGCCAAGGATTCGTTTGGAGTCAGCAGTGGTCTTTGAGGGTCAGTCACGTCCAGGATGTAGGCCTGGAAGACGACATGAACAGAACAAGCGAACAACTTCTTTTCATTTTGGCTCAAAATTTTGGAACAATGAATTATTTAATCAATTTGGACAATCTTATGAGTCAAGTGGTCTAAATTCAAAAATAGTTTATGATCATTTTCTAATCCACAAGCTTAGAACCAACACAACATGAATCAAGACAACTTCTAGATGGATCAACAAATAATTAATGATACAGAAAATGCTCACATCCACATGACACAGAACTTCACTATCAATTCCTGACTATCAAGTTGTATGCATACAGATTAAGCAGAGTTGTCACATTAATATACATGTGTTTTCATACATAGATCCTCAACCATCATTAAAATCAAAGATACGTTGATGTCAAACAAGATATAGCATATATTGTCACTCTTTACTTTTGCAACTATTTTTTCAACACGTCTCTACAACACTTACAGTACTAGGGGTATTGCATATCAGTGATACCCTGGGCTTCAGAGTCTGTAAATGGTGCTGATGCTTTTGTATATCCTGCAACATGAATAGTGTTGGCGGTAAAGGCTGGCGTACTAAATGAGACCTCAAGAATCCCCTCAGAAGCTGATGGTGTAGTAGTTAGAGTTGGAGAATCCATCACAACATCAACTCAACTAATAAGTCCTACCACTTCTAGCATTGAGCTGGAAGAAGCTTCACTCATACAAGCTCTCAACACAAATAACCTCAGCTTCTCATCAACCCCCGACCTCCTTTGAGCTTTCAATATATCTTTGTGCAAACTCAATAAGTCAATAGCCGACTCCTCCCTCTCCAATTCCACAATATTTGAATTGAAACTTTCTTTGTTCTCGTCTCTTTTATATGTATGAGCTCAAAATCCCAAAGGTAAAAAAAGGATTGTACTAGAGTCCTGATGCAGAATCTACTAAGGCCATATGTATTTTTTCATTTCTCAAGTTTATTTTTTGAAGCCAATATAAATCTTGGTTTTCTCTTTTTCTCTGGCCATAAGAATTTTACAAAATTATAAGAATCAAATAGGGAAAGGACAATGAACTTGAAAACGACAATAATAATACCATTATATAGAGAAACTATATGTTTCATTGTGACTTCCGTGACTTTTCTTACCAATATTTGAAGGGATGTCACGTTCAGATAAGTAGTGAATGTCTCGCCAATTTTTAATGTAAACCCCCTTTCAAGATTCAGTATATGTTCCAACTACATAATGTTTGATCAACTTGTTAACTCGAATATGTGGTTTATGTCTCAGTGTTACCTACAAATTAAACATGTTAAACGAACATGCATACATAGAGTCAATCTCATTAATTATTCTAATATAATTTTCTTGAGCTAACCTACAATGTTTCTTTACTTTGGCTTAATTTCCTCTTTGTTTCACAAACATCCCCATTTACAAGAAAATTGTAAACCTCAATCAAAGATTAAAACTTTTTGTTTGTCTGCAGAGAATGGTAGACCTGTTTGCCAACAATTATTAAATAATTATTTCGTCACAATCTCATAAAAGGAAACTTATGTAATAATTTTTTTGGCAGGAAAACATATATATTATTCAAAAGGGAACTGACGTACTCGATAATTGAGCCACATGGACGAGAAGTATTCTTGATGATCTAGTTTTGTCTTCTCTGTTCAAATGTATAAGTATGCACATAATGCATATTTTTGGGTATCATCCCATTCTGCAACCAAAAAAAAGTTGTATTTATCGAATAAAAAATTATCCAAAATCTATTCTCAAAATGTAATTATTTTAATTAAGTGGGGAGGATCAATATTTTGTACATCAAGTGGTACACACAAGATATTGGAGTATCAATATTTTATATTCTAAAGGATCATGGTTTGGCAACCACAATACGGTGGAATCTATTTCTTCTCAATATGTTTAATTGTTTGTGTGGTTTATTTTGTTTTTGTTTTTTCTATTTGAACATCTTTTATTTATGGAAAAAAATTACTAACTATTACTTCTACCTATATTGTTAGGCCAGACCTTATATATAAATTTTAATCAAATTTTGTAGCCAGATCAATGATGGTTGTGGTTATGTATCTTTAAAGATTCCCTAAATAATTGGATGTGACATGAAAACTTACATCCTAAATCAAAATTTCATTTCTAAGAAAAATATTATTTTTTTTGGGAAAATAAATTTTGAAAGCTTCTCTTTGAAAGGAATTTGTTTAAAGTGATTGCGACCTCTAGATTTATCACAAATTAAATTTATTTCCACCATAGGTATGCTATTTCTCTTTCCATTTGGTCAAACCGAAGATGATTGACCTCCTCCAGGAAAAAATCATGAAAAACTTAGATCCTTCTAACTAGTACTTGTAGTTAATTTCCAACTAGAAAACTTTGATGTTCTTCATTACACTGGTACATGGAATGACTCTATGCAAATATTATTAACATAATTATCAATTTTAGTCAAAAAAAATTCTATACATTTTTAAGAGGGATGAAATAAGAGAAGATCACTTGACATAGTTTGGTCATATCATAGGTTGTTTTATATATTCATGAGTCAATGCATTAGTTTTGTAAACTATGGTAAGGGGAGGTGATAAATCTCATATGGAAGAAAATTTTCTCAAAAGACTTATCATTTCTTAGCATGAATTTGACAAATTTTATACATTCACTGATATCGGCTTACTTCATCTATTACCATTATCATTGCCCACTATTATAAAACACCGCCATCAACAACTCACAACTACTATCCTCAACCATCACCACTATCAATCACTACAATCAATCAACACTAATTGTAGCTACTACTTACAATTATTATTGACATCAATTATCTAATCATAGAACTATCAACCACCACCTAACTACTTTCATTAACTTTTAATACAACCATTACAAATATGTCTACTATCAACACACCATTATTAGTCAACATACAATCCTCAATTGATATTCATAACGACCACCCATATCCATCACACACCATATTATTTTTTTGAAATATTTTACTGATGTAGTATGTTTTCATTAATTTTTAGGGAAAATGGCTTAAATGACACCTATATTATGATTACATTTGTTGTAATACACTCATACTGTCGGAAGGTCCTATGACTCGCCTGAATATTTTTGTTAAAATATTTTTTGATATTTATCGGGTAAGCTGAACAGAAAAATCAAAGTTTTCTTATTTTGCTTGTACAAACACACTGATGAACAGGAACAACAAAGGTTTTCAATCGTTATCATTATCATTCACACTTTTTTTTCCCTAGAAAAAATCAATTTAATCTTTTGAAATTTATTGTATCAACCATTTATTCTTCCATAGTCGAGTTTTGGCTAATAAAAGTTAAAAAAGTGTCCTTTTAGCCATATTTTCTATGTCAAATATTTATTAATTTATTTTATAGAAATTTTTTTATAATCAGATGTACAATAATAAGAAGTCTTATTATTTAGTATTTACATCTTAATACATCATCTTAATATTGAAAAATATATTTAAAGATTTGTGTACATGTTATATTCAAATATGCATTGAAATTTTGACTTAGAGAATTTCTTTTTATTTCATAACACAATTAACATTAAAATGTTGTTCAACAACCCATCAAAATATTTTTTTACATCACTTTAAAGAAAATAATTTAAACAAATTGTAAGTGGAGAAACTTTTCAAAATCTTACCTCCAAAACATCGGTTTGTACTTCATCGAGTGCGGTAAAAGAAATTGTAAGATCTTATGTAAAACGAATATTAATGTGCTAGAATACCCCAAAAAAAGGGATGAGTATCCATTAATCATATGCATTATGTTACAATATTAATGATTTTTGTGGTCATGTATCACGTAAGTTTCACTAAATTTATTTTAGAGGATGTACACAACCTCTAGGTCTATCACAAAGTAAATTAATTTACACCATACCAATAATAGTTTTTTTATTTTGGTCAAACCTAAGATGACCGATCTCCTCTTTTCTTACCTAGATTTACCAGAACTTGCATTCTGGAATAGACAATTCATCTTATTCATTGCATTGGTATGTGAAATGGTGCTATCTGGTTATTATTACTAAAAATGTTCTCCTTAGCCAAATATATTATGTATATATATTTTTTAAAGAAAGATAAAATAAGAGAAGATTGTTTGAGATAGATTGTATTTGTCATAGGTTGTTTTATAGATATATTGGTCCATTCGTATTAAATTATGATAAGTAAAGGTGTTAAGTACTATCTTTTTCTCTAGGAACATGGTCAACCAGAAATTGTTATGTACACGGTTCTTCATACACGGAGGGATAAAATGCTCCAGTTTTCCATTCTCATATGAGGCTGAAAAGTGGATTGGGACCAGGTCGGCACGAAGTGATTCATCATGCTCAAATAGGAGCCGATCGCTCGTTAGGGATGTTTTATAGATAAATAAATTCTGAGAAGTGGAATGAAAAGTTGGTCCATGTTAATATGAAAGAAAGATGGCTCAAAGAACTTGCCAAATTATTCACACATGAACAATGAAGTACATTAACATATCTATTCAAAGATTTCATAAAATATAATAGTTCACCAATTTCATTTATTCATCTCTATCGCCGCACCCCTTCATTATCAATTTTCGCCAACATTGATCATCATTATCAACTACAACATTCAACAACCCACAACCACTATTCTTAATGACCACCACTACCAATCACTACAATCAATCAACAACCCCATCAACAACTATTTACAATTATTATTTACACCAATCATCATCATCATAACAAATATCAATGAACAGTATCACCAATCACCATCATAATTCACAACTTTATGTTGTCAACCATCATCATCAATCAACACAACTATTAGTTATCACTAGTTTCACACTATCAGCCACCACCCAATTACTACTATCAACTTCACCCACTACCACTATCAGTAGCTACATTTCTAACAGACCACCACTATCAATAGCTACAATCAATTCACACCATCAACAACCATTATTTACAATTATTATTTACATCATTTATCATTATAAGAAAAATCGGCAAACAATATCGACAACTACCATCATAATTCACAACTATATTTTGTAACCCATCTTTATCAATCACCATACCTATTAGTTATATGTATGGTTCAACTATC
Organism: Solanum boliviense; assembly: GCA_029582625.1. Lineage (NCBI taxonomy): Eukaryota > Viridiplantae > Streptophyta > Magnoliopsida > Solanales > Solanaceae > Solanum > Solanum boliviense. The sequence continues at coordinate 54,147 of JAJOOJ010000250.1, read as the reverse complement.
AACCGCCTCAAATATACTACCATCAACTTCCACCACCACCGCTATGAATAGCTACTATCCACAATACCGTTAATACTCAATAAATCTTCCTCAAATTGGCATTCACCGCCACTATAGCTAACCATCACAACCATCAATCATGATTTATTTTTAAAAATATATTTTATTGATGTTATATTAAATATATTTTAGTTTTATAATTTTCTTGGTAAATGGCTGAAATGACATATTTAGTATGATTGAATTCACTGTAATACACTCATAATTTGCAAGTCCTATGAGCCTTTATCGAGTGAGAGAAATAAAAACTCAACTCTTTGTTATTTCATTTGTGCATGCATGTTGATTTAAAGGTATAAACAAAGAAGTTTGATTGTTATCACTCATTTGCACTCTTCCAACCAGTGGTTTAAAAAATCTTTTTCGGGTGACTCACAAGGTGAGTCTTAGGGTTGAGGGGGTCTTAGAATTTGGGGCGTAAGCTCCGAGAATAAAAATATAAGTCCTAGACATAAAAACATAGGACTCGTGCATTAATTTTTTTAGAACATCTTTTGCTTTAAGTCATAGTTATTGTTATTAGTGTAATGATATTTCTCAAATAATAATTATAATACTTATTTTTTCGTTATTGGTTATTAATACATTTCTTAAATTAAAATAATAATATTATTTTCTATATATTATAGGTTATTTATTAAAGTTTATTTGTAGAATCATTGAAAGTTTTACTTTTACTTATTTTCATTATTATAATATTATAACATTAAAAATACATGATACTGTGCCCCATAAATCTCTGGGGCTTACACCTTCTGTCTTAGAGCTTATGCCTCGCCACTAATAGCATTAAATGCCTTTCCTCACGCCCCCATATTTTAGAATATTGCTTCCAAGAAAATAAAAATAGTACTCCTTCCTTCACACTTCAATTGAAATTTAATCTCATAAATCATTATATTCTTTCATAATCAAATTTCGGCTTGTGTCACAATGGATAAATGTCAAAATGATTCTTTTAAAAAAATATTCAAGGGGATGCTAGGTCCTCCATAAAGTATGAGTGTGTTACTGCAATTTCGGTCATAGTTTAGTATTATTTATCCATTTTTCCTATACTTTATATTTATTACATTTTCAATCAAAGAAACTTTTTACATATTCATATGTTCCATAATAAGTATTGTTATACTTAGTGTTCGAATTTTATTATGTCATCTTAATATTGAGTAGTCTAATAAGAGAGTTTTAATGCACATCTTATCATTCATATGCACATTCATACTTAGACGTCTTATATATTATCTTAAAACATATACGAGGCATTTTTTTTTACTTTTATTCTATTTTTAAAATTAAAAACTCTCTTCATATAGTATAACCATTAATTCTATAATAGTAAATAATATCTTATCAACAAAATTTATCATGACCTATCATTTTTGGCATTAATATAAGACTTAGCTTTAAAAAAAGGAAAATTAACATAAGAAGTTGTTCAATAAAGCAACTTATAATTCGAGGAACTTTACAAAAACTTACCTCAATAACATCAACTTTTGATTCTTGGGATGTGATAAAGGATATGGGATGAAGCATCTTCATCACCATCCACTTTGTATTATTTATTCATCACCATCCAATATATTAGGCATATATATATGTGTGTGTGTGTGTGTGTGTTGGTGTGACATTTTAATATTAATGAAAATATATTGTATGTCACATTATGTATCATGGTATGTCTATTAGTGGACATTACATTTGTGCCTCTTTACTCTCATCAATTGTGGAAGAAAGTGGTATTAGTTGTTAGTAACTTATGTAACCACCAATTCTTAATTTCACCCATTATTATATCTTTATGTCCTGTAACTTATGTAACACTTGGGCTATTAATTTAGAAAATTTACTACCCACTATCTTCCAGCTATTCATTGCAAGGAAGAATTCATCACCTATAAATAATGTAGTTGGATAGAAGTAGATACAACAAGATGTATACAAGAAAATATAGAGTGAAACAAATGAGTAGTAGTGTATTGTATTTATATTGAGATTAGTGTAGTGAAAGAGAGTAGAGACATAGAAGAGTTTTCTATGTCTTCAACTATAATCACTCTACAAAAGAGCATAATTATATGTTGAAGGAAAGTGTTCTTATGGGGAGCTTTGGACTCTTCAACTAATGTAGAGTTGTTTGAGTTGTACACGTTGCAGAGCTGATGTATCATGGAGGAGACAAGTTAAGAGATATATCGTTGGGTCGGTGTAGATTATGCCGATGTGGGCTTGAATCTCATTAAAGATAGCGAGATATTAGCTCCTAAGCCTAAAGATTTATTTATTCATTTTTTGTTCATTTTATTTCAATTGTAATTATTATATTTGTAGTATATTACACCAAAAATTATAAGGAGATTCATGTTTAGTTACACTTTGAAAAAGTGCGGATATCATGAAAGATATCTCTATATCAATCTGCTTAAGTGTCGCTCTCTTCAAGAGAAGGAAGAGAAGAGAAATACGGGTAAACTATGTTTCTACTTGCTTACATCAAGTGGAGAAAAGGTAAAAGAAAAAAAAACTTTCTTACCTAGTATTTTCATGAATAAAGTGATTCTACTTTTCATGAAAAAATGATATTTTAAATCTTAAAATATTGGGAGCTTGTGAAATGAGGAAAAAAGTCATTGTGAAAATAAAATGATTTTTACATATTTGAGAAATGCTCAAAAAAGGGTATTACAAGTGCATATATTTATCATGGAATAAATCACATGTTGTTTTTTGGCTATAATGAGTTGATTTTTGGCTCTAACATGAGAGTTATAAATAAATTATGAGAAGCATGTTGAGTAGTCATTTAACATGAAATGTTTTGGTGAGATAAATTTCATTCTTGGAATGAAAAGAATACCATAAAATATGTGACAGAATTTTCCTTGTCAAGTCACAAAAGGTTGCAACCATTGTGAAATACAATCCTAATTGTTGTGTGAGTCTTGCAACTCCTTTTGTTTCAATTATGAAAATTGCGTGACAAAGACGGAGTTTGCTAGCCCAATAAAAATTATTAGATATATGACTGATTGCACTTAATATGATATTCTGTATAAAGTATAGCATATACAAGCAAACCAAGTTAATTTACTTGGTACGAAATTTGGTGGATTGTTTTATGAGAAAAAAATATTATGCTATACTTAAAAGTTTCATTGGTGCAGATAAATAAAATTTGATGATATTTGAAGGAAGTGAGAAAAGCAAATCATATTGCTTGCTAATTCTACTTTGGAGGTTGAAGTAAAAAAGTTAATCTTCAACTAGCGAAAAAGTAAATTGATTTTAATATCAAAGACTTTATTTAGAGAAATTATTTCTCTAATTTAAATTAATTGTGATAGCACTAATATAATGGTTGAATAAAAAATCGTTACTAAAACAATAAACTCAGACTCATGAGAAACAAAATACAATATTGTGATATCATATTGATAACTGGTATACCATTAATGTTAATTATGTTTAAATTTGTGACAATCTTGCAGATTTATAAACTAAGGCCTTAACAAGATAAAGGGTTTGAAGAACATCAAGGGGGATGAAATTGAAGCACTTACAATCTGAGTCATATCCGAGGATACCCAACCAGGGGACCAGACATCCTATAACCGGGTTCAATGGGAAGAACATAACATATGACGAATTGTAGTGAAACGCACTATTATAAATTTATTAAATCCTTATGATGTGAGCGCATTTATCCTACAATGATTTATGGAGATTTGAGTCTTAATCTCTTAATGAAAGTTTGTATCTAGTATTAGTGTGATGTCAAATTGTAGGAGCATTCTTGACAGATTTTACCTATGTGAGCTTGAAAATAGGCCACTTTCTATGAAAAATGGCTTTCTCTAAAGAACACTCATGAAAACTAGGCTAACACATGGTCGTAATGTGTTGGCTAAAAAAAGCTTATGTCAACAGCTTGATTGTTGTGTGTAAGTAATGATACTTTATTTCCCTTAAGCAGTCATAGTTCAAGTCTAAGACCACTACTGACTCTGGAGTAAAGATTATTTTTTTAATAAGTGAAGGTTCAATGCAGAGCACACCATTATTATGCATATTTTTCTACCTTCAACTAAGTTGTGAAGAACAATCTTATCTTAATATTACAATGATTGGAGGATTGTTGGTGTGACATTTTAATATTAATTAAAATATATTATATGTCACATTATGTATCATGTTATGTTTATTGGTAGAAATTACGTTTGTGCCTCTCTACTCTCATCAGTTATGGAACAAAGTGGTCAATAGTTGTTAGTAAATTATGTGACCACCAATAAGCAGATGAGCATGATTTAGATATAGATCTGAGTCATGCAGTTCTATATACTCTTAATATAACAGTAGAGAAAGCAACAACACTAGTTTAGGAAAATGTTGTACTAGCACAAACTTCATCAAATATGATCACTCAGATTATCTGTGGGTCCAATGTATTGGTGATGTGGAGCCACTGATAGATGAGGTTTACCAAACAATGTTATTTTTTATGCTGGTGAAAACTGGAGATGAGCATATTCTAGAGGTTGACTAAGATGAAGCCTTTGTGGTTCTATACTACTAAGTCCAAGGACACTTACAAGTTTAATAATACGTTATCTGAACTATCCATTATTCATATCTAATACATAATTTTAATATTGAGGAATTTTATTGCACATGTTATTATTAGATATGCATTTAGATTTAGACGTCTAAAATCTTAAAAAGACAAAAGGATCCTTAGACTAGTTAAGTAACTTTATCTGTCTTCCATAAGAGAACTAACATTGAAAAAGTTATTCCAAAATACATCAAAAGATTTCTATAAATGTCTTAAAAGAAAAAAAATTAAGATCCTTAAAATATGTGTGCTAGACAATGAAAGAAAGTTTAAAACCGTACCTCTAAAACACCAGCTTGAGGTTCGATACAACATATAGGAACTGCCAATATTTCATCTCCACAATTTACTTTGGGTTGCTTATCTATATTCTATTAGAAATGTAAAACACATAGTAGTTCAATGTTTTTTCATTTTTCATCAATATGATCATGCTAATTTAATATCTACGTACTAATCTAAGGTTTTCATCTCGGTATAAATGGTTTAGAACAATTTCATATATAATGAATCTAAAAAAGGAAAGAGGTTTGTGATTTTTCATTACTTGATTTTCTGGGATGGTGATGTCATAGTAATGTTCCAAATCCTTGATGATTTGGATATGAGACAAAATATTTATGAGTTAATACTTGAAAAATATCACTCTTCCATTAAATTTATAACAATGAATAATATCATATGGACGAAAGTTTTCTTGCATGACCTACTTGTTTTTTTATATAAATATAAACTTTCACTCTTTTATAAATCTATCTATATGTTTCTTTCTCTCTCTCTCTCTATCTATATAAATATATATAATATACTAGTACAACATAAGAAATACTTGATTAAATTTTTTGAAAGACGTAAATATTTGTGAAGAAATAGAGAAGGTTATCCAAAAAAATAAATTACTAGCTCACTAGTTATTATTATTTATGTGTGAAGTAAAATTTTAAAACATAATCGAAGTGCTAGAAATTAGATTAACAAAACAGAAAGCCAAAGTTAATGATCTTTCTCTGTCAATCTTATGCATTATGTAACAATATTTATTATTGGTGTGGTCATGCATCTCACAAAATTTATTAAATTCATTGGAAGATTGATAAAATTTTAGCCTTATCACAAATTATATTAAACTTTGACACATAGCCACAATTATTTCTCTTTTAATGGTCAAACATAAGATGATAAATCTCCTTTATTTGAACTTGCATTCATGAAGTAAAAAAAAACAAATTGTTAGACAAAGACAAAAAATAAAAGTTGACGTGTTTCAATCTGTGATCACGCATCTCTGATTATTCATTGAACTAGTACAATTACCCGCGCTTCGTGCGAAAATTTAATATTACAGAATTATAAAATAATACTTCTAATATATCGGACAGTAAAACAAAAACACCATATTATTTCACATAAAATATTACGTAGTAACAAACATTAATAATATAAAGGAAAATGAAAATTACATCTTATCATTTATCCTTAATAACATAAGCATAAATTAATGATTGTAAAAATACATACCAGGATTTGTAACATAAGCAATGGCGTCAGTGAACCACTCAACATGAGCAAAGTACACAAATATTTAACTGTGAAGAAGAAGAAGAAGAAGAGGTTCAGAATTTTCGCTATTTTAGAAAGAGAGAAAATCACTCTATTTATAGACAACAAAGGGTGGTGTGAACAATTTTTTATTGTGCCTTATCGGAAAGGTTACAACTATTTGAAAAAGTTACAACGCTTCGAAAATGTCACAACCTTTCACAAAAGTCGCAGCTTTTCATAAAAGTCGTAACTCTTCATTAAAGTCGCAACTTATCATAAAAGTCACAACTTTTCATAAAAGCCACAACTCTTCATAAAAATCGCAACTCTTCATTAAAGTCGCAACTCTTCAGAAAAGTCACAACATCTCATAAGTGTCACAACTTTTCATGAAAAGAGGAGGCTAGTTTTGAAAATAAATAAATTAAAAGGGAATACTTTGGTGGTGGTGCCATGTAGGTGGGCCTAAGGTTCTATTTTTATATATATATATATCATATATGATATGATTAGTGATAAAAAATTCATCGTAATTTCATATTTCTTTCTAAACAAATTAAGAATTCTTTGGAATATCAATTTTAATAACTTCTCAGTCTTAGGAATTTATTAAAAGTGTTACTACATTTAGATATATCACAAATTAAAATTATTCCCGTCATACCTGTAACACCCTATATTCGAGAAGGTAAAAATTCCAAATTTTCGAAAGTTACAAGTGCCACTGACAGAAGCTACCTACGGACCGTCAGTCACCTTCGTCGATGGGCCAGTCAACTTTCAGTTTCTCACTTCAGATTTCAACCCTAAATAGCGAACGATGGTCGACCAGTACGAACAGTCAATCGACTCACGGCCCATCATTCAGCTTCGTCGATGGGCCAGTCAACTTTTAGTTTCAGACCCCAAATTTCAGCCTTCAATCGGGAACGACGGTCAACTAGTACAGACCATCAATCAACTCACGGCCCGTCCGTCAGCTCCGTCGGTGACTCCGACAACTTTTAAGTCAGGGGTCTTTTGGTCTTTTCCTTGTTTGTTTGGCCCCTAAACTACGTCGCTTAGACCTTAAATATGAGGTTTTAGTCAATTTAAGGCTAGAAACATAACTAGAAATTACCCAAGTCAAATTATCAATCAAAACATAGAAAAATTAGAGCGTAAGAGGACAACAGAGATCAAAAACCCTAGTTCAAGAACGCAGCAAGGTTCCATCAATTCCAGCTTCGAAATTGAAAGATTGCACCGTGGAATTCGTCACCAGGTATGCGGGATTTCACTAGTGTGTTCCTTTCTCCCATTAGGTCCATAGTTTTCTATAAATTCTTGATTCCCTCAATATCATCTAGACCTAGGGTTTCTTGAATGCTAGAATTGTTGGGTTTTATCTATTAGAATGATCCAAATCAGATTATTATGTTATTATTCAGTTTATTGCTTGAATTTCAGAATCGTAACTATGTAGTTCTTTAGTCCTTGAATTACACATGCTAGGCTAGATATTTCAGCTATTTTAGATATACATGCCTTAGTGTATGAATGTGGTATTATTAGTTTATTAATGTGCATTCTGAGTTCGCATGTCATTTTGAGCGTGAATCACAAAAATTTAGTCATAATATATTTACCACTTAATCCATTGGGAATAGCATAATACCGAGATGGACTATGGTTCAGCGTACCCAAATAATCCCAAAACTACAAGCCACGTATGTTGTAAGTCCCCTCAGTGGGCATCATTTCAGTGATTCATGCCAGTATGCCTCTATACCTTTGGCCGTGTATATTGGGTCCTATCGATTGGGCGTATACATCGGACTACACATTTAGCTCATGTGGTTTTATTATTGGTTATTAGTAGCTCTTACAGTTTAGTAAGATTCCATTGCATTGACCACATTTCAGTACAATCAGTATTCAGTCTTAGCTTGTTATAAAATGGTCATTGCATTTAGTTAGCTATGTATTCAGTATCTATGTCATGTTCATATTACACTCTTACTATATTTGTTGTTCAGATATATGTTTATTTCAGCTTTCCTATATCCTGCATGCTCAGTACCTTTCGAGTACTGACACATATGTTGCGCTACATCTTCTTGTGATGCAGGTTCAGGTCCTCAGTATCCAGATCATGCTTAGATCGGTTCCTGATCTTCAGTTCAGCAACATCAGTTGTAAGTCCTTATTCTTCAAGGACTACTGACATGCTTATCTTTATCGCTTTTCATTTTTAGTTTCAGTTTTGCTAGATCTATTTTGGGGGCATGTCCCAACATTTTTAGTCAGTTTAGAGGCTTATATCAGACATAGTTAGTTTCAGATTTAGTCTTAGAGTTTGATTCGTCTTTTGTACTCAAACTCGTAGTTTTCATATATTCATATATAGAATGGGTATTCCACATTACTTTCATTTACATGATATTTAAGTTTCCGCATCAGTTTTGTTATCATAGTATGCTTATGTTATGCTAGTAGGGTTAGCTTAGGATCACTCGTGATCCTAGGTCTCATCTCTTCGTCCAGGGATAGGCTCAGGACAAGACAAACTTGGTATCAGAGCATTAGGTTTAAGTGTCCTAAGATATCTGAAAAGCCGCACTAGGTTGAGTCCTTTTCATGGGTGTGTAGTGCGCATCATATCTAATGAGAGGGAGGCTACAAAGTGTTTTAGGAAAGATCTTTATTTTCTTGTTACACTTATCCTGCGTAAAGTATGATCTAATTCTGCTCTAACTTGATGTTCTACGTTTCAGCTTATGTCTTCTTGTTGAGCTAACGCCAGGAATGTGAATGCCAGGAACAGAAACATAGCTCCTCCAATCCCAGATCAAGAAGTTTTGAATGCAGTGTTCTGAAATGCCATTCATATGTTGGCTTAGAGTGTGGCCAACCAGAACAATCAACGGGTTCTAGATTAGGCAAATGCAAATGTTAGGTCAGCTGCAGCTAGAGTGTGAGATTTTGTTAGGATGGGTCCGCCAAAATTCTTAGGATCGCAAGTGAGTGAGGATCCCTGAAACATCATTGATGAGGTCAAGAAGATCTTTGATGTGATGCAAGTAATTGGGAATGATCGGGTTGAGTTAGCATCGTACCAGCTCAAGGATGTGGCTCATATCTGGTATACTCAATGGAAAGAGAACATGGGTACAGATGCAACTCTTATCACTTGGGCTTGGTTTAGCGAGACCTTTCTGGACTAGTTTTCCTAACAGAGCTAAGGGACGCAAAGGTTCAGGAATTTATGAACTTGCGGCAAGGTAACATGACAATCCAAGAGTATGGGCTCAAGTTTACCCAACTCTCCAGGTATGCTCCTCACATGGTTGCTGATTCCATGGATTAAATGAATAAGTTTCAATATGGAGTGTTAAACTTAGTGAAAATAGAGTGTAGGAATTCCATGTTACTTGAAGACATGAGCATCTCTAGGCTAATGACTCATGCTCAGCAGGTTGAGGGTGAAAAGCTTAGGGAACATGCTAAGGAGAATAAGAAAGCTAGGATAGGCAACTATGACTATTCTCAATAGAAATCGGTTGGTGGAAATCGTTCGTAGTCTCAGCAGAGGTCTTCAACTCTGGCGCCTTCATCAATTAGTGTTCCATCTTTCAAGTTCCGTAATAAACAGAAAGGTAGGGCATCAGACTCCAAGACTCAAGGTAGTGTTTCAGGCAACATAACCTACCCAACTTGTACTAAGTGTGGTAAGAACCATCCGGGCGAGTGTCTTGCCAGTAAGGAAAGATGCTTTAGGTGTGGTCAGTCTGGTCATAGGTTGAAGGATTATCCTTCTAGATAGGGTCAAGGAGTGAATAATGGTAGAGCTCAGTCCACAGCTTCAACAACACCAGCAGGTCACCCGACTCAGCAGGGTAACACATCTGGTAGGTGGCGGTTAGTGCCGAAACAAGTTTAATGCTCTCCAGGCTCGCCAGGATTAGGAAGATTCTCCTTATGTAGTCACTGGTGTTACGAGTCTTTGACCTTGATGTTTATGCATTGGTAGACCCAGGGGCTACTTTGTCTTTTGTAACTCCTTTAAAGTAGTCAAATTCAATGTAAGTCCAGAAACTCTCTCACAACCTTTCTCAGTCTCTGCTCCACTCGGTAAACTAGTTATAGCTAGAGGGGTATATAGAAATTTCCCTTTCAAAGTCTCTCAGAAAGTCACCTTAGCAGATCTCGTAGAGTTAGAAATGGTAGACTTCCATATCATTCTAGGCATGGATTGGTTACATTCCTGTTATGCCTCAGTCGATTGTAGAACTAGGATTGTTCGTTTTAAGTTTCTAGATGAACCAATCTTAGAATGAAAGGGTTGTAGCTTAGTGCCTATGGGTCGATTCATTACTTACCTTAAGGCCAGAAAGACGATTTCTAAAGGGTATCTATATCATCTAGTTTGGGTTAAGGAATCAAGCTCCGAAACCCCAACTCTTGAATCGGTTACCGTAGTCAATGAGTTCCCAGAATTGTATCCGGAGGATCTTCCCAGAGTTCCTCCTGAAAGGGAAATCGACTTTGGAACTGATCTCCTTCAAGATATCCAATCTATCTCTATTCCTCCTTACATAATGGCTCTAGGTGAGCTTAAGGAATTGAAAGAACAATTAAAAGAACTTCAACATAAGGGTTTCATCAGACCTACTATTTCCCCTGGGGTGCACCAGTGTTGTTCGTAAAGAAAAAAATGGTTCTCTCAGAATGTGAATTGACTATAGGCAGTTGACCAAGGTCACAATCAAGAATAAGTATCCGATCCCCAGTATTGATGACTTGTTTAACCAACTTCAAGGTGCTAGTCATTTCTCAAAGATAGACCTCGAATCCGGTTATCATCATCTTAGAGTCAGAGATAGTGACATTCTGAAGAAAACCTTCAGAACTCGGTATGGTCATTACAAATTTGTGGTTATGACATTTCTACTAACCAATGGTCCTATATCTTTCATGGATTTGATGAACATGGTGTTCAAGAAGAACTTGGACTTATTTGTTATCGTTTTTATCGATGATATCCTCATTTACTATAGGAATGAGGAAGAACATGTGAATCATTTGAGGGTTGTTCTGCAAACTCTCAAAGATCACCAGTTATTTGCTAAATTCAGCAAGTGTGAATTTTTGTTGTAGTCAGTTGCTTTCCTTGAGCATATTATGTCTAGCAAAGGGATTTGAGTAGATTCTCTGAAAATAGAAGCAGTGAAACAATGGTCCAGACCTAGCTCTCCTACAATAATCATAAGTTTCTTGGGTCTGGTAGGTTATTACAGAAGGTTAGTGGAAGGATTCTCATCCATAGCCTCTCCATTGACCAAATTGAATCAGAAAAAGGTCAGGTATCAGTGGTCAAATGATTGTGAGAAAAGCTTTGCAGAATTGGAAACTAGGTTGACTACACCTTATGTTTTGACTCTACCAGAGGGTTTGGACGGTTACGTCATCTATTGTTATGTAGCTAGAGTCGTCCTAAGTTGTGTGTTGATGCAGCGAGGTAAGGTTATAGCTTATGCTTCTACACAAATGAAGGTACATGAGAAGAACTATCTGACTCATGACCTCGATCTAGTCGCAGTAGTGTTTGCACTGAAGATTTAGAGACATTACTTGTATGGTGTTCACGTGGATGTATTCAAAGACATTAAGAGCCTTCAATATGTGTTCCCTTAGAAAGAACTGAATCTTTTCCAGAGGAAATGGCTTGAGTTCCTCAACGATTATGATATGAGTGTGTATTACCTTCCCGATAAGGCCAATGTAGTAGCAGATGCTCTTAGTAGACTATCTATTGGTAGTGTAGCACATGTTGAGGAAGAAAGAAAAAAGCTAGTGAAGGATTTCCACAGGCTTGCTCGCTTAGGAATTCGTCTTATGAGCATATAAGATGGTGGTGTAACAGTTCAGAATGGGTCAGAATCTTCTTTGGTAGTGGATGTTAAGGAAAAGTAAGAGAGTGATCTGATATTGCTTGAGCTAAAAGGTGCAATCCACCTGCAGAAGGTTGAGGTTTTCTCCAAAGGGGGAGATGGTGTGCTTCGATATCAGGGTCGATTATGTGTTTCTGAGGTGGACGAGTTGAGATAGCAGATTTTTGTAGAAGCTTATAACTCAAGATATTCTATTCATTCAGGCACCATTAGGATGTACCGTGATCTGCGAAAAGTCTATTGGTGGAATAGTGTGAAAAAGGATATAGCAGATTTTGTGGCTAAGTGTCCCAATTGCCAGAAAGTCAAGGTAGAATATCAAAGACCAGGAGGTATGACTCAAGAGATAGACATTCCTACTTGGAAGTGGGAAGTGATCAATATGGACTTCATCACAGGTTTACCTCGTACTCGCAAACATCATGACTCTGTTTGGGTGATTGTTGATAGAGTTACTAAGTCTGCACGCTTTTTGGCGGTTAAGACTACAGATTCAGCGCAGGACTACGCCAAGCTTTACATTAATGAGATAGGTAGCTTACATGGGGTTCCTTTGTCTATCATCTCAGATAGGGGTACTCAATTTACCTCTCATTTATGGAAGTCATTTCACAAAGGTCTTGGTACTCAAGTTAACCTCAGTACAACATTTCATCCATAGATGGATGGTTAGGCAGAGCGTACCATTCAGACCTTAAAGGACATCTTAAGAGATTGTGTGATCGATTTCAAGGGTAGTTGGGATGATCACCTTCCTTTTAAAGAGTTCGCCTACAATAATAGTTACCATTCTAGCATTTAGATGGCCCAATATGAGATATTGTATGGGCATAGATGTAGATCTCCTATTGGTTGGTTTGAAGTACCTGAAGCAACCTTGATAGGGCCATATTCAGTTCATGAAGTTATGGAAAAGGTGCAACTCATTAGAAATAGACTTAAGACAGACAAGAGTCGCCAGAAATCCTATGCAGATGTAAGAGAAGGGAAATAGAGTTCCAAGTTGATGATTGGGTTTTCCTTAAAGTGTCACCTATAAAAGGGGTATGAGATTTGGCAAGAAGGGAAAGCTTAGTCCTAGATATGTAGGCCTTTACAAGATCTTGAAAAGGATTGGTAAAGTGGCTTATGAGTTAAAGTTGCCTACAAAACTAGCAACAGTGCATCCGGTTTTCCACATTTCACTGTTGAAGAATTGTGTGGGTGATCCAAAGTCTATTGTGCCTTTAGAAAATGTGGCTGTGAAGATAAGTCTCACTTTTGAAGAGGTACCAATTGAGATTCTTGATCATCAGGTTCGAAGGTTGGGAAACAAAGAAGTCACTTCACTCAAGGTTGTGTGGAGGAGTCAGGCCGTAGAGGGAGCTACTTGGGAAGCAGAACCAGCCATGAAGGCCAAGTATACTCACCTCTTTCCTTCTGATTCCATTCCAGCTTGAGGTAACTGTTCCTCTTCAGTTTTTCAGTCATTCATATGCAGTTTTAGTCTTAGCATCATGTTCCTTCAGTTAGTACTTGTATTTTTCAGCGTATTTTCTTGTTCTTGGAACTTAGTTAAGTGAGAAATCAATTTCTAGTGTTTAGTTTCCAGAGTTGGCCTAGGTTGTGTGTTAATGCAGCGAGGTAAGGTTATAGTTTATGTTTCTATACAACTTAAGGTACATGAGAAGAACTATAGGACTCATGACCTCGAGCTAGCCTCAGTGGCGTTTGCACTGAAGATTTGGAGACATTACTTGTATAGTGTTCATGTGGATGTATTCACAGACCATAAGGGCCTTCAGTATGTGTTCACCCAGAAAGAACTAAATCTTTGCCAGAGGATATGGTTTGAGTTCCTCAAGGATTATGATGTGACTGTGTATTACCATCCTAGTAAGGCCAATGTAGTAGCAGATGCTCTTAGTAGACTATCAATGGATAGTGTAGCACATGTTGAGGAAGAAAGAAAGGAGCTAGCGAAGGATGTCCACAGGTTTGCTCGCTTAGGAGTTTGTCTTATGAGTATATCAGATGGTGGTGTAACTGTTCATAATGAATCAAAATCTTCTTTGGTAGTCATGGTTAAGGAAAATCAAGATAGTGATCTGATAGTGCTTGAGCAAAAAGGTGCAATCCACCAGCAGAGGGTTGTGGTTTTCTACCAAGAGGGAGATGGTGTGCTTCGCTATCAGAGTCTATTATGTGTTCCTGAGGTGGACGAGTTGAGATAACAAATTCTTGCAGAAGCCCATCACTCTAGATATTCTATTCATCCAGGCGCCACTAATATGTACCACGATCTGCGGGAAGTCTATTGGTGGAATGGTATGAAAAAGGATATAGCGGATTTTGTGGCAAAGTTTCCCAATTGCCAGCAAGACAAGGTAAAACATTGGAGACCATAATGTATGACTAAAGAGATTGACATTCCTACTTGGAAGTGGGAAGTGATCAACATGGACGTCATCACAGGTTTACCTCGTACTTGCAGATAACATGCCTTTATTTGGGTGATTGTTGATAGATTTACTAAGTCTGCGCGCTTTTTGGCAGAGGACTACGCCAAGCTTTACATTAATGAGATAGTTAGGTTGCATGGGATTCCTTTGTCTATCATCTCAGATATAAGTCCTCAGTTTACCTCTCATTTCTGCAAGTCATTTCAGAAAGGTCCTGGTACTCAGATTAACCTTAGCATAACATTTCATCCGCAGACGGATGGCCAAGCAGAGTGTACCATTCAGACCGTAAATGACATATTGAGAGATTGTGTGATCTATTTCAAGGGTAGTTGGGATGATCACCTTCCTCTTATAGAGTTCTCCTACAATATTAGATACCATTCCAACTTTCAGATGGCTCCTTATGAGGCATTGTATGGGCGTAGATGTACATCTCCTAATGGTTGGTTTGAAGTAGCCTCGATAGGGCCAGATGAAGTTCGTGAAGCTATGAAGAAGCTGCAACTCATTAGAGATAGACTTAAGACAACCCAGAGTCGCCAGAAATCATATGCAGATGTAAGGAGAAAGGAACTTCAGTCCCAAGTTAATGACTGGGTTTTCGTGAAAGTGTCACATATGAAAAAGGTGATGAGATTTGGTAAGAAGGGGAAGCTCAGTCCTAGATATGTAGGCCTTTACCAGATCCTTAAAAGAATTGGTAAAGTGGCCTGTGAGTTAGAGTTGCCAACAAAACTAGCAATAGTGCATCCGGTTTTCCACATTTCGCTATTGAAGAATTGTATGGGTGATCCAGTATTTATTGTGCCTTTAGAAAGTGTGGATGTGATGAATAGTCTCACTTATGAAGGGGTACTAGTTGAGATTCTTGATCGTCAGTTTCGAAGGCTGAGAAACAAAGAAGTCGCTTTAGTCAAGGTATTGTGTAGGAGTTAATCCATAGAGGGAGCTACTTGGGAAGCAGAAGCAGCCATGAAGGACAAGTATTTTCACCTCTTTCCTTCTGATTCCATTCTCGCTTGAGGTAATGGTTCCTCATCAGTTTTTCAGTCGTTCATGCGCAGTTTCCGTCTAAGCATCATATTCCTTTAATTTGTACTTACATTTTCAGCGTATTTGCATGTTCTTGGAACTTTGTTGAGTTAGAAATCAGTTTCCAGTGTTTACTGGAAGAATTTCAAACTCTCTCCCTCCTTATCAGCTAGTTTAGTCTTCATTTGAGGATGAATGTTCCCAAGGGGAAGATAATGTAACACCCCAGATTCGAGAAGGGAAAAATTCTAGATTTTCAGAAGGTGTAGGTGCCACCGAAGAAAGCCACCTACGGACCATCAGTCGACTGATGGCCCATCAGTCAGCTCTATCGATGGGCATGTCAACTTTCTGTTTCTCACTTAAGATTTCAGACCTTAGTTACGAACGACGGTCGACTCGTACAGACCATCAGTCGACTCACGGCCTGCAGTTAGCTCCGTCGATGGGCCAGTCACCTTTTAGTTTCAGACCCCAAATTTCAGTCTTCAGTTGCGAACAATGGTTAACCAGTACGGACCACTAGTTAACTCACGACCCGTCAGTCAGCTCCGTAGGTGACTTCGACAACTTTTAAGTTAGGGTTTTTTGGTATTTTCCTTGTTCGTTTGGCCCCTAAACTACGTCGTTTCGTCCATAAATTATTAGGTTTTAGTCAATTTAAGCCTAGAAACATTACTTGAACTTACCCAAGTCAAATAATTAATCAAAACTTAGACAAATTAGAGTGTAAAAGGAGAAAACAGGTCAAGAAACCTAGTTCAAGAACGCAACAAGGTTCCATCAGTTCCAGCCCTGAAATCGAAAGATTTCTCCATGGAATTTGTCACCATGTATGTGGGATTTCACTAGTGGGTTCCTTTCACCCATTAGGTCTTTAGTTTTCAGTAAGATTCTTGATTCCCTCAATATCATCTAGACATAAGGTTTCATGAATGTTAGAATTGTTGGGTTTTAGCTATTAGAATGATCCAAATCAGATTATTATGTTATTACTTAGTTTATTGCACGAATTTCAGAACCCTAGCTATGTAGTTCTTTAGTTATTGAATTACACATGCTAGGCCAGATATTTCAGCTATTTCACATATACATTCCTCAGTGTATGAATGTGTCATTATCAGTTTATTAATGTGCATTATCAGTTCACATGCTATTTTTAGCTATCCAGTGAATCACAGAAATACAGTCATGATATATTAACGACTTAATCCATTGGGAGTAGCATAATACCGAGTTGTAGGGCTCATTATACCCGAATAGTCCCAGAACTACGGGCCACGTTGGTTGTAAGTCCCTTCTGTGGGCATCATTTTAGTAAACACGTCAGCATACCTCTATACCTTTGGCCTGGTATATTGGGTCCTCTCAATGGGGAGTATACATCGGACTCCACATTTAGCTTATGTGGTTTTATTATCGGTTATTAGTAGCTACCACAGTTCAGTCAGATTCCATTGCATAGACCACATTTTAGTACAGTCAGTATTCAGTCTTAGCATGTTATAAAATGGTCATTGCATTCAGTTAGCTAAGTATTTATTATCTATAGCATGTTCAGATTACAGTCTTACTTTATTGCTTGTTTAGTTATATGTTTATTTCAGTTTTACTCTATCATGCATGCTCAGTACCTTTCAAGTACTGACAAATACGTTGCGCTACATCTACTCGTGATGTAAGTTTAGGTCCTCCGCATCCAGATCATGCTTAGATCGGTTCCCAATCTTTAGTACAACATCATCAGTGGTGAGTCCTCATTATTCCAGGACTAGTGACATGTTTATCTTTATCGCTTTCAGTTTTTAGTTTCAGTTCTGCTAGATCTAGTTGGGGGCATTTCCCAATATTTCTAGTCAGTATAGAGGCTTATATCAGACATAGTTAGTTTCAACTTTAGTCTTAGAGTTTGATCCCTCTTTCGTACTCAAACTCGTAGTTTTCATATATTAAGATATAGAATTGGTGTTCCCCATCACTTTCATTTTAATGATATTTAAGTTTCCGCATCACTTTTGTTATCACAGTATTCTTATGCTATGCCAACAGGGTTAGGTTAGGGCCACTCGTGATCTTAGGTCCTGTGTCCGCGTCCATGGTGCAGCCTCGGGACGTGACAATACCATTTGGTATTTCTTTTTTAGTTTTTGCGAGACCCAAAGGGTTTTGACATTTTCAATTAATTAGAATAAACATTTGTTTATAATACCCTTTGTTGTCTATAAATATAGGGGTTTCTCACATTTTTAAAATGAATTTTTAAGAACTTTAGAACTTCTTCTTCCCCTTGATAAATAAATTTTAGTTTTATATATTCTCATTTAGTGCTTAGCTGACACCAACTTTTTAGGTACCGATACATCAATGAGTAATACCATTCTATTCGGGGAGAACATTTACCATTAACCTCCGGTACTTGAGGAGAATAATTTACTTAAGGGGGGGGGGGAGCTTCAATTCAGTGGATTGAGAGCGGACGTGATCGACTACGAGGGAGGCTACAATCTACTTTCTTTTGGATTGTCTTCCATGAGATAATTCTTGGTATAGATTATTCCGCATCCATTTAGTCACCCCACTCTCTACAGTAGCATTACCTTGGAACCCATACACTCTATCTCAAGTCATCAACCACCTTCCACTTCCAACTCCACCATCTAGTTCATTCCACCCTCGTATTAGATCATAACTTAAACCCTTCTATTAGATAGAGATATCCTGAATACTAGGTCACTACTAACGTTGTTAGCTAGACAACTACTATTCTCCCTCAAACACTCATTCCAACTCCTAGTCCCTACAAAATTTAATCAAACAGATAACATAAAATTATAATCACTATCAGAAACATAACCCTGACTCTTAGTCCTCACCTAGACTAAACATTCACCATTCACATAATCAAAAACTCTACAACAAGCTATAATTGAATCATCACACCTTTGAAATATCTTGATCTATAAGGATGCCTCAAACATTACTACACTATTTAGTATGCACCCTACTCTATAAAAGAACTACCCAAGCATTTAAATAAACTACCCAATAACTAAAGGACCAACATATGATAAATATAACAAAATAAATAAGCCCGGTCCACTCACAAAAAAGAAAAATTAATAATCACGTCATTAAAAAGTACACTTAGTTCTCTCATGGAATCCACACATAAATTATTAGTGCACCTGACGTGGTACCCATGTAAATCGTTTGTACGTATCGGTGGGAGTACCCGAGCCAATAATTATGGATATCCCCATACAATGTTTGGTACCCGAGCCAACTGTTAGTATATACCAAACATGGTATTTTAGTCAACCGTGGGAAATATCTTTTTTTAGAAGTGGTACCCGAGTCAACCATCAATCATACATCATAATCACAATGAATAAAAAATACACTTATACACCAAGGTAATCATATCATTGCATACTATTGAAAATATTCATCAATCAAATGATGTTCATTGCTTTTCCAAAATCATATACCATGCATGCAATACTATCAAAGCTTTTAAGAAGTACATCTCACATAAACGGAAAAATAAACAACCATCACCTACCCGAAAAAACCACTTCCCAAATTATTCCCCATTGAAAATCTGATTAACCATAGTCATCTATTATAGGATAACACCCATCATGCATCATAAGATCAACATTTACCAAGTAAATTAATCATTAATCTAAACTACAACTACCCACCAATTCCAACATCTAGACTGTGTCTGAAGGCTTATATATGCAATCTCCTGACAAACTACAAGATATTATATTAAAATAAGACAGGTTTAACTACTCACTTATGATTAAAACCTAGAAAACCTGGACTCCAAGCAACTACTGAAGAACACTAGATACGAACTCCTAACCCTGATTGATGTAAATCGAGAATTCATGGATTTTAACTTTGTTTTCATTGAAGTCCCTCCCCTCCATTGTTCCTAAGCTTAGAGTGGCTTAGGAGAATTTTTCAATAAACCTTTTCTATTTTTTCAATGAAAAGTAGAAGGAAAGATTAAATTCATCATGTTTTCTAGGTCTGATTTTTCCATATATAGAGGACTTGTAGACAATATGTGGTGCTGTCATAGTAGGAAACTTTCCATTAGGGTGGGCTGGCGTCAACATGGATCCATTAAAATTCTTGATTTTTCTTTGTATAACCCATTTTTTAAAATTTGCACCGTATTTTAAGAATTTTTAGGACTCCGCACAAGGTGCCTTTTGAATAACGATTGATTAGATCATTACAGTCACAAAGATTGATAAAAGTCCATATATGAATATAGAATGAAACAAAGAAATGTGATTAAGAGGGGGTGTGTTTTTTTCCTTATTTTAGATAAACAAGAAATGAGAGAATATGTAGCACATCAACTTTTTTCTACAAATCTAAATAAGTTTTTCCTTTCATATGTAAAGTGAAAAAATTGTGTATTTATTATCACTTCCAGATGGTATGAAAACAATAATTTTCGTAGTCTAAATTGGATAAATATTATGTGAAATTTATGGCTTATTAAAATATTTATGTAGCTTCAAATGGAGCAAGGATGATGTGAATATTTTTCACCTTGTGTTTGGTATGATTTCTTACAAGTTCTAACAATGTCAAAAAAAAAATCTTCTCAATTTAATTTGATGTTGTTTTATTTGACACGAATTATATAGACTAAATCTTGTAACTCTTGAAATTTTTTTATAAAAATAAGGAATAAACAAATTATCTTCTTAACAAAAAAATATCCTTTAACATTTTAGAATCAAAATCAATTCCACTGTAAAATTATTTATGTCCTTGTCTATCTATATATGCTCGGCTACCCTCTCCAATAAATAATTTAAGTTAGCAAACATCTAGTTTTTATTTTCAAATTATATAAGACAAACAATTGAACTGAAGGTAAATAATCATTATTTGTACAATGATTTTCAACAATGGAAAATCGACATTCCTTTGTTATTTTAATGAATTTAGTTTCTTGGATGACCATCTAATTAGTTCAGCAAATTTTGTTTGTTTTTGAAGTATTTCACTTGGTAAATATTAGTTTAGGACAATTACGAGATGATTTTCTCTGGAAGTGAATATGTAACTATCAGAATTTGTGTTGTTAATCGTAGAAAACCAGCACAAATCAGATGAATTTCCTTTACCCAGAGTCCAATGTCCTCAGAAGAAGTACAACATTCGTTTGTTTTTTAGATAGATAACCCTAGCCGTTTAATGTGCTGGAAAGAAACCCTCTTTTTCTACACCTATAATGGTGTGTTTATACACCTAGAGTTGGGTTTAAGGATCACTAATGGGCTAATCCAATTATTGGTGGACCTGACCCAATAATTTTTGGAATATCAACACAACTAGGAAAAAATAAGCCTTATATTTACTCTTTAAAATCCTACATTAAAATAATTACCTAACAAAGCCACCATATTCCCTAACACAACTACCAAATTTAGATGATTATACACAATTCCCTATTTCACACATAATTAGAAATTGTATTTTGACAAAATAAAATGTGTCGCCTATATTATTGATGATTCTCTACCACGACATTACTCTACCAATTTAGCACGATTTAATTTTAATTTCTTCAAGTTCAAATTATAGATTTCCCTAAATTTGCACTTTTTGGGATTATTTATATCAGGTAAATATTATTAACGGTAAGTGTATCAATGTATTTCTTCTTCAAATGATAGGATTGTTATTGAAGGATAATTATCCAAACATAAAGTATCAAAATTGTATGCAATTTTTTTAATGTATCTACTATATCATAATATGTTTTGTATCAAAAAAATATCATGAAACATCATATATAGGAAAGATATCATTATATGTCATGTATTGGAAATGTATCATTATGTAATGTATCAAAAAGGTATCGTGATACATCATGTATTGGAAAGGAATCATGATACATTATATATTGGAAAGGTATCATTATGCAATATATCATAAAGGCATCATGATACACCATCTATCAGATTATATTATGATGTAATTTATCTTAAAGGTATCATGATACATCATATATTATAAAGGTATCATGATACATCATATATCATAAAGGTATCATGATACATCATATATTATAAAGGTATCATGATATCATCAACTATAGAATCTAGGTAACTATTCTCTACATTTCAAATCCTGAAATGTCATATCTGAACTTAAATGGTTCACATAGTTGATGCACCACAATAATCATCTAACTCTTATACTCTAATTCAAAACCCCCAACTAAACGAAAAACAAACCTAAGCTAATGGGATAAATAAAAACTGTCATTCAAAAATAAAATTGAGATAGATTATTATTGGTATATCTATTTTTCATGACCCAATCCCTCGAGTCCTGATTACACCTACTATAACCCTCTAGTAGGTAAGCCAACCTGTAGCCCAAAACAACAAGTAATAGATATAAGGGTAGAAACAAATCAGAAGCATTAATTGAATAATAGAAATGGAATAACAAAGAGAATCAAACCAAAATGATATATATACGAAAGATCCCTCCTAGAACCATGAGGTCACAAGTACGGAGTTGTCTAAACGAAAGAGTCTTAGGTCACAAAAATGGATTTAAAATAAATGGTTGTCTCAAAAAGCAAAAGAATAACTATCAAATAAAGGTAGAGGTCAGTAAGTACAGTACGCCAAGTACTTACCCTCACCTTAGAATAGAAGCTCCAATGGGCTTGAATGATCAACGCCGGTAGCAAGTAATCAGACCTACATCACGGAACATATGCAGAGTGTAGCATTAGTACCAAAACAACATATACTCAGTAGGTATCATAGGCCGACTACCTCACAAGGGGAATGTAGACCAGAGCAAGAGGGAGTCAAGCTAGCTATTGTGGTTGTGCCATTTGGTCGGCCAAAGTAGTCTACCGACATTTAAAAGATGATAGTAGACAAGATGGGACCACCACCATAACACCGGAATAAGTATGAAAATTAAAACAAACATCAAATGATAGAATATAGACCTAGAAGTGGTCAAAGTGGAATTTAAAAGAAATGAAAACGAGTGTACTAATAACTGAAAAAGAACTAAGTTCAACTAACTAAACATAACTTACCCCCATAAGCCCAAAAGGTACACCCATGAGCCAGTTTCTGTAAAAACCTGAACAGACCCCATAAGTCTGACATGTGTACATTATGGCTAAATCTATTAAGAACAAGGCATAGCCCATACCTCAAATTGTAGATAACCTCCAGGTAACCAATAAGAGCCATCTAAAGCTAAGCGGTATAGATCCTGAACATCAAACCGCAGGTGGTCTCTCAAGAGGCAATAGACTGAAGCTAGAGTGTATCAACCCTTAGAGGATAAATGCTAGCATTACTAGACCTTGAATCATCAACTATAATGGCTTCCAAAGGACCTCATTTAAGGACATCATCCCAGAACCACCGTGGAATGACGTCTACTGGTAGATAATCAACACAATATGCCAAGCTTGAACAAACTCCAGTGCCCAATGGCCAAGCTAATCCTGAAATCCAAAACGCAATTCACGGGGCTATAGAAAGAGGGAGTGTGGATAGAAGGCGATTGAAGTTGAGTCATTGCCTATTCGAAGGCTTATTACTATCAGTCTCAAGTATGCTACACAAGTCCATATGGATTTGACCATCTGAAATAATGTCAAAATAGAATGAGGTCAATAGGCTCTAAATATAGCATGACTACGGCTAGCACTAGTGTAAGCCTAGACTAAGTTAAAACATGCTCAAACAATAAAAAATAACATCATTTGAGGGCAACAACAAGGTAAAGGTAATCACATACCACAATCAATATGTTCCTAATCTTGAAAATAACATAATACACCTAAAATATGATATCTAACAAACTAACATGATCTACTAGGTTTCCATCCCCAATTAACAAAAATAAATATCATTTCAGTTATTCAAGCTCAATCTAAGGAATGGAAAGTCATAGACTACCTTTAGGCTAACCACAATTCGAGGCTCAGAATATTGGTAACCAACACCATGCTACAATTCACACTTTAATGAACAACAAACAAGCTAAGGTTGTCCCAAAATAGTGGAAAACACCACAAATAAAGACTCTCTGATACTTCCTAATAAAACACACAGGTGGCCCCGCACTTTTGAACATAGTGTTGTTCAAATAACGAAAATCTGGGATATATCAGAGGAGAAATCACCACAAGAAAATTATAATACCATGTTGATCGGGTTTGGTCTTTAAATAAAGACTAGTCCAAAATTCTACTTCGTAAATTTGGCAAGAGGGGTCTGAAAACGTGGAGGATCCACAATTAACCCATCTTAAATACGACGAAGGCCTTACAAATTCTAAGGGTAAAGAACCAAGGCCATGTGAATACAACAGGGACCCATGAACACAAATACTAGGGAACTAACACATCACCAATAAAGAATGGACCCCGGGAATATTGTGACCAGATTCATTGGTCGTTCCACACCTGCAGGCAAAATATTGATTGTACCAACTGATGCACATCAACTAGTCTTTGACAAGTCAAAATCTCCGATAGGGTTCTTGTAATTTATTCAAGACCTTGTGCACACAAACAAGATATGCAAATCATTCAAATTCAGCATTCCAAACTCAATGGAGTAGTCAAAACTTCCAACGGTGTCACTCCCATGATCATCAACACCTTGTAAACCTCATCAATGAACTCGTGAGGATCTTCAATCTCACAACCATGAAACTCGGTAGCATTCATTCTAGTAATGTCCCTCACTCTAGTTTCCACCGTATCCACATTTTGGTTTATTGGAAACGCAACTTTCCTATTGGATTAGGCCATCATGGCTTGAGCCAATACCTAAAAAGCAACCCTAAACTTTGCATTAGTCACTTGCTCAACAAAACGGTCGACTGGAGTTTAAGGAGATTGTGGAGGAGCTTCTTGTTCCACATTCTCCTTTATATTCCTTCTAGAATAAGCTCTTGGAGTAGCCATATCCTTTACTGCTTTAGATAGTAATTAGTATAGAGACTTTATAGAGTTAAACTCTATGGCACGACATTAGAGTAATGAGGAAGTGGAGTTTCCTAAACATCTTGTAGCCTATCATTCATAAATGAGGTGGGTTTCACACTCATGAACAAGACTCTACTAGAGATAGCTTATAAGATATCCTAGGACAATTCTAAATCTTGTGCTTTGATTACCAAGTTTTACACAACCCAAGGGTATACGCTAGATGTAACATGTGTATAGGACCCCGAGAGGCTCCATAGAATCCACTTAGCATTCATAACATAAGAAATAGAACATAAGAGATAAAGAAGTACATTTCAATTTCTAAACATTTTACAAAAGTAAAGCGGAAGACTAAACATTTGTCTCAATAGCCATCTAATACAATAGAATGAAATTGAGCCAATCCCATACATCATGTCCAAAACTAAAAAAAAAGGAAAACAATGAAAATTTGTCCTCGAAGCATGAAGACTCACCCAAGCTCAAAAATCTCACAATCAACCACTTGCCACAAAATTGAGGACCCTGATAGTCAGACCCTACATTTGTGGAAACATAGGAATGAGTATTTGTTAGTATAAATAATGTACCAAGTATGATAGAAATGCATAGAACATTTAAATAATTCTAAAATAGGTGATTTCATGACATGCAATGGACAAAGCTAAAACATGATATAAAAGGGTTAGAAAGCATAGGTAATAAAACATGGTCAATGCGAGCTAACATATTTAAAACCTTTAAATTCATGTGAGATACTTCTTAATGTAACCCTAGTTCAGTATTGTTATTGTGGGAAGTAGCCTTAAACGACATAGAGATCATGAACTTTTAGCTTAAGTGGATTCCACTTGCTAATGCCTATCTAGACAATCATCCTGTAGGGGCACATAGGTAAGGGATAAGGAGATTTCTTCTAGAAACTAACCTCTACTAATGGGAGAGCCTCCATATCAATATCCTCTCGGTGCTTAGCATAATTCCTACGGAGTAGTCATTTTCTTAACTCGTTCTTATTATCCATGGAAGGGCACATCATCTTACCAATCCAAGCTAAGTTTCATTAGGATAGCTCTTTATCTTTTATTGATTTAGGTGAGAAAACTTTCAATCTTAGAATCCTTACTAGGTGAGAAAACCTTTCACAATCATACTTTTGTGTGTACATGACAAATCATTTGAACAACACAACAAAAACATCATCATTGATACTTCACTCTCAAAGTATTCCTTAAATTTTTTTAATAAATTTCATAAGAACATGCATAGGTTTATAATTCAGCCTTTCAAGGTTCAAAACCCATTTTCAATCATAAACATATAGAAAACATGGGTTACACATGGGTTTATGGAAATTCATCATAGTTTCATGTATTTCTATCAATTCATGCTTGATTTCATAAAACTCTTGTTTCATAATCCAAGACCTACATTATATGCTCATACGTAGTAAAACATAGGGATTACATAGGTTCATAGGGGAATCTTCATAAAATCAGAGTATTTAATCAATACATGCATAAGAGATCATAATTCAACAATTTAAATCAATAATCAAGAGAACCCATTGAATTGAAGAAAATCCTAACTCAATAGAGGATTTCTAACTTTGAAATAGGAGAATTTGGGAACTCCATGAATGGAAGAAATCCATGGATGAAAACTATTATACCTTACTATCAAAGCCCAAAAGCAATAGAAAAATGAAGGCTGCATCTTGAACCCTATCTTGAATCTTCTTCTTCAACCTTCTAGAGAGAGAAATACCTTTGGGAAAGAAACACTCAACTTCTTTTGATGAGATTGAAGTTAATGAATTTATTTGGGGTTAAAATCACTTATATAGTGGTTATAGGAATGGGAAAAATGACGTAGTATTCAGATAAAACAATTAGGAAAAGACCCAACTACCTTTAGAATAACTGTCGACCTTCAACATACTGGCCTTGACCGGCGAACCGTGGTTTATGCGACGGCCCGTCCTGCACGTTGGTCATCTCCGTCAAAGACTGGACTTGAGGCCATGATCTAAGGACCACACTCTGTGGACCGTGGACCCAACGACGGTCCGTTGGTTAGAGTCATGATTTGTGGTCCTTTGTGCCTTGTTGGGTGGCCAATCCACGGACAAGACCCACAGTCAGTGGCTCAATCTACGAGCCTTGGCTGGCCTCCGTAGGATGGCACCAGAAACTTCTGAAAACTGCTATCTTGCACATTCTCAAGTGTGAGGTGTTACCATTTGACATGCCCTGACACTATCCCTAGATGAAACCCAAGACCGAAGACCACAAATGATCTCAAGGTAACCCTCTTAGCATTGGCATGACTGAAAAATGGAATAAAATATATGAACAGAAGCTTAAATGGAGAAATGAACAACTTAATCTACAATATAAATAAGGTTCTAAAAATTACAATCAGAATAAAGATGAACGTTTGACTCTATGTCAGAAAGCCTCTACTACTGGTGAGCTGCTAGGACATGTCCCAATATAACTCTAAATACTGAAATATAGAATAAGAAAACTAAGTATTGCAATGAATTTAAACTATAAACCCTCGAATGAGGAGGACTCACCAAACTGGCCAGATGTGTGTCCAACCAACAAACCACAGACTGAAGAGCGGGCTACAAAATCTACATCATAAAATGATGCAACACAAAGAAGTATGTGATCAGGCCTATGGAACGTACTAAGTATGTGAGATGTTCATAAGGAAAATAATTTATATTTGAAAGCATGCTTAAAATTGATATCATGCACATGTCATAGTAAAACATTTCTTGAAGCATAACTAAAACTGAAGTTGTATCATGATAGTAAAATTTATTATAGAATGACTCAAGCAAAGCCATAAGCTGAAAATTCCTTTTGTATCATAGTAAATAATAGAAACTTTGAAATCTGAAAGCAAAGAGTAAATGCACTCAAAACCTAAAATTGTTTTTGTGGGAGGTTCTCTAATCGACAGAGACCATGTGAGCTACATGGAATCCGATGGCCAACAAAGGGGAGTTGGAAATTATGGGGCATGTAGTTTTTGGACTAAGGATACTCTCACCCTGTTTGACTCGGTTCAAAATACTACTCCCAAAAACATACGTATAGATCATATAATACTGAGGCACATCTGATACCAACACTCATCATAACTAGTAACATATGTGATGTCAAATATGTTCGTAAGCATAAGGACAAATTTGATTTAATGCAATATAAAATCATAAGTCTGAGGGCTTAGTATAGCCACTATGAAAATTACACTTTTCTTTCTTAATTCATAACCTAAAGAAAAAGTGATGCAGTTTCATCATATAATCTAAACATGCCAAATCTTTACTTGAAAACATGCAATTTAATGAATAAAATCTAGAATTCACTACTCGTGCACGGGCTCTTGAAAACACTTAAGATATTATTCAGTGTTATAATGGATTTGAATATTAATTAAGGTGACAAGAAGCCCCTAGCACAAAGTTGAGTTGGAAGCTTCCATAACGATTAAGTTTTTATGTAAGATTCGACTTAAGGAAACATCAAATGATCATATAGCTCAGTACATAATGAAGTAAGTTGCCATGCTCCATCAAATTTAAGGTCTATGAATTCTCTTTCCAATACTATCACGGTTGTCTCATTTTGAGTTTTCAGTAAAACGTCATGTCCATTTAACGAGAGACTGTCACATTAGTGTTTCCTGATGTCAATTCCTACAAGTTTCTTCTATGGGTCATAGAAATTTTGATAAAATATACAGTAAACTCGTATGAAACGAGCCATAGTTTTGACCTGTAAATGGACTTTTGAGCCTGAAAATTGTATGAATTCTACGGATTTGATTTACGGTCAATAGAAACTTCTACAGGTTGTAGATAAGACCTTCAGAATGAAATTTTGAGCCTTTAATTTTATATAAATTCCATGGATGGGATGTACAGTCCATAGATCAAAGCACGAACCATAGATAGACCGATAAAAGGTTTTTGTCAGTTTTTAAGAGGGGTAGTTTAGTTGTTTCTCACAACCTTTAAACCTAAACCAAGACATTATTACACCTATTTAAGGTTTTGAACAGTTTTAATCAATCCTTTAAATTTTAGTAGGGCTTCCAAGTCTTAGAGCAAGTATCCAAGAGGAGAAAGTTAGAGTTTCGAGCATTCTTTGAGTTTTCACCAATTTCGCCAAAATAATGTTCTTCCATGTATATGTAAGGGTACTCATAATGATGGGATTATTTCATCCTTACATTGTACATCCACTTCCTCTCTGTAAAGAATAATCTAGGGTTATATCCTTAGTTTTTATAATTCTTGAGTTGAGTTTCTTTGTTGGGTTTTGAATTCTATTCTTGATTTTTAGTTGTTATATGTTGTATTATGATTATTGAGTTGATTGTTCATTTCTATTTTTCAACATGAACCTTATTACTGAATTACTACCGAGTTAGCATTGGGAATGCTTTTAACCAAACTTTTTTTTGTCTTAAATTGAGTTTTGAGAAAGTTAAGACGAATTTTAAGAAGAGTTTAATGAGTGATTTGAGTAACAATATAAGGGAACTCAGAATTCTAAAATGTATCACTTTTCACATAAAGAAAAGATAATTTTTTATTTGTAAACGAGTTACTGAGTTCAGAGATATTTCAGAGCAATTACCTTTTTAGGAGGATATTTTGAGAAACTAACTCAAATTAAGAAAGAGTAGGTTTTATACATTTGAGAATGACTAAATATTTATTGGTGAGTATTAAGCACCAATTCTTGATGAGTTCAAACAACTCATATTCCTCATTGTTTTCGGTTATAGCTTTAGTGGATACACTAAGTTGAGATGCTGGTATAGGATAGTTTTGGTAGCACTGGTGAGACATTGCATCATCACGTTGCTCGTAGTAATGGTTGTCGGTTAGAAAATCTCCATGATAGAGTTAAATATTTTTATCATATCACTTAATATGTTGAGTTTAGAGATGAGTAAGTATTTTAAAAGTGTAAATGTTTACACTCCTTTATTTTTTTTTCATTTTTTTAGTATATAAATATATCCATTACATTCCTTTTATTCAGTTATTTCACTTTAGGTATATTACATAGTCATTCATTCAATGTACTGATGTCATTTGATGAGCATATTCTTATGATACAGGTACTTGTTTTTAGGGTAATCAACAGGTGTTTTTTTTTAAATCACGTGCAGTTCTAATAAGCTTTGGTGAGCCTCTTTCATTCTTGAGGACTCCACTTTTATCTTTTTGTAAGTTACTTTGAGGTGTTGTGGGTCTTTTCTCGACATCCGTCTTGAATATAGAGGCTTCATAGATAATTAGATTTGAGTTTGTTTTCAGTATTTATTTGTTAAACTATATTTCAACTATTATTGTTTTCGAAGTATTTTGAAGGATTTTAGTACTTTGAGATTAAAAGGATTAATTTTTTTTAAAGCTTACATTTTGTTGAGTTACTCTTCCGCAAGTCAGCCACACCAAGGGTTCGATTGAGGATTAGGAATGGTTCTCTTGTGTCGATCACATCCAGGGTGTAATCTTGCGGCGTGTGATGAAGAGGATATAAAAAGAAGATACACTCATCGCTTTTCCTCTGATTTCATTCCTATCCAAGGTATTCAATCGTCCCAAAGTACTCATTCAATTCACTCACACTTTTAGTGTTTCAAGTTCATGAGTTTCTATGTGTATTTTGCATTAAATTGTGTTGTTAAACCTTTCCCTAACCCTTCCATTATTAGTGAAACAATCATTCAAGGAGGAATGACTCTAAGGACTTGATATTACAACACCCAAAAAATTTATAATAAGGCAAGAACCATTCTTCATTTCCGTATAAGGTTTTATCTGTTGATTCTTAAATTGTTCACCGGTGTTAAGTTCAATTCCTTAGTGTAGGAATGGATTTGGATATGAATTAAGGTCACTAGTATCCCTGATCACAAATATTAGTTGAAAGATTGCTTACTAATTAAGTTTAAATATAATATTCTACTTAGGTAAACTTGGAACAATCATCTATGTCCTGACATAAAGAATTAGGTAGCTCACCACCAATAAAATTGAACTACTATGTGTCCTCTTTTCAATGCCACCATAATTTCCTCATTCCAAGTTCGAAGTAAAAAGTTATGACCATTTTACCATAGACTACCAAAGTAAAGTTTTCTGAGTTAGTGACGTACGTGAAACGTCAATGGGCCATATAAGTTTCAATGACATGTACCATTAGTAGTGGAAAAAGTAGTGGGAGTCAAACAAATTATTTAATTCCTACGCACCTATTAACAGGTCTTAGGAACTTTTATGGGTCGTAGTTTGGTTCCGTAGAATAACTTTTGGAGCCTTCAATTTTCAATATAAATTCCACTGATGGGATCTTTGGTCTTTAGATCAAATTGCAAACCGTAGATTGCCCCACGGAAGATTTTCCATAGCTTTTTAATAGAGGTATTTAAATATTTTCTCACTCCTTCTAAGCTCAAAGCCCAACGTTTCTACACCTAACTAAGGTTCTAAGCAATATTAATATACCCTATTTGATGGAATTCAGAATGCCTCAAGGCCATTCACTCCAAGCCAAGTTTGGGAACTTCAAAGGATGGAATTATTGTTCACAAAGATGGCGGTTCTTGAGCTTGAGTTGATGACAAAGAGGGAGTTACATGCCTTGAATAGTAATATACATTCTTGGAACGAGCTCCCAATTGAGCAATACCATGTTTGGATGATAGCTTGGAGTATTAGAGGTCTAATGAAACAAGGAAGAGCGAGGAAAGAAGCTGCCTCATTAAGCGAGCTGAGACCACTTCGACGACTCACCTAATGCCTTATGTGAGGGATCCAAGCTCACCTAAAGATCCAAGGAGCTATAGGGAAGCCCCCACATTCGGCGAGCTAGAGGTTAATATGTGACTCGCCGAGTTCCTTAGGCGAGCACGACCCAGATCCCCAAACTTTACAGAATGCTTCCAAGGAACGGTCACATTGCCGACCTCGTCGGCGACTCGCCCTGTTCATTAGGCGAGCCCGACCCAGCTCACCTTTTATTCTTTTTGTGCAACTTTTGGGCCTCTTATGATGTAATAGCCTATAAATAAAAATAGCTATTTTTGGTATTCTTTTTGGGTAGACTATTTTAAAAATGAATGATTGATGAATTGGATATTCTTTGAGAGACTTTAGATCTTGGTGAATCTTCTATTAAACTTTGTTTAGAAATGGGGGTTGCTTGGAGATTCAATTTTTTTGAGGTCTTCGTAAGAGAATCGTTGGTTGATTCACATTACTCGATTGAGGTCTTTAGATTTAATATACCTTTAGGTTACTTTTGGTTTCCTTTTCTTGTGTCAATCTATTTATCTGAATGAGGTGCTTGTTTAGGATTGTAATTGGAGGTTTTAGGATATAATACATACTTTAGTTGCCAATTTTTCCTTTTCTTGTATATCTTCTTCTATCTTTCTTTGTTTTCTTTGATTTCTGCATTTTTATTCTTAATTTGTTGCGAGAATTCAATCATTTGGTATCAGAGCGAAGTTTATATTCTTTCTTACTATTCTAGTCATGGGTTTGTGATAAGTCTACAATTTGGACTCATTTGGAGCTTTATTTTAATAGATTTAGTGTCCTCAAATGCAGATTTTGTACCAATAACTGATATAAACCCTTGAATTTAAGGTGTTTGGACTGAGGAAAAAAGCATGGACACTATTGAGCAAAAAGGGACAAAGCAGCTGAAAGAACGAAGAAAAGAAGGCCTGAGGATTGCCTAACCCATTGGTAGAGTCGCCGAATGGCCACATCTCGCCTAATGTTCTAGTGTGCCAAGCCCTAAAGGAGAAAATCAAGTTAGCGATAGAAAGGAGCAGTCAGCAAGTCGTCAAACGGTTCCGCGATGCACTACCATATCACCTAAAGTTTAAGAACTTGAAGATGCTGAAGGGTAAAGCAAAAAGGCGATGGAATTTACCGAAGGTCGGATCACCAAGTGGATCGGCGATCCCGACTTATTGCGAATGGACCTTCGCATCAAATTTTTTGGGTGACGATAAATAAAATTTTAAATTCTTAGTTTAGTATGCAACAATAGTGAGTTTTCATTATTGTTAAGTTTTCAAATTTAGAGCTGAGAACTGAGTTTTTGGAGACATTTTTCTTTAGCTTTGAAGATTTCATGATTTCCATTTCTAAGAAATTGGAAATTGGTTGTCACTCCCCGAACCTACAGCCTGGGCAGGCCTGGCACTCGAAGACCATTGTTGGCCTCAAGTGAACCCTTGGCCTGTCTTACTTAACTCAACGGAAGACTTAAACTCAACAAAGATAAGTTCGTATAATAAACTGGAATGTTATAAATGAACATTCAACTAGCCATTAAGGAAAACTCAAGTCTCAACATGAAATAATGACAATGAAAAGACTAAAGAACTAACCTCTAACTGTCTATGAAGCCTCTAATAACAACTTAGAATGATGTTGGGACAAACCCCACAACATCCTAATGAACTAAACTAGGAAACAATGAAATGGATCCTCCGGAACGCAAGGAGGCTCAGCAACAGCCTCTGAACTGCTCACTGGATCAACAATGCGCCGGAATGCCGATCGTAGTTACATGTGTCTGCATCATAAGACGATGCAGGCCAACTGGCATCACTACATTGAATGTACGACTATGCGAGTTGGAATGCTAAAATAACATAGTCTTGAAAGGGAATTTGAAAGAAACACATACCTTGTCTCTTCTCAACTCATGAATACTTAACTGAACTCATTTCAATATAAAGTAGTTTAAAACAAGTGCAATATAAAGAAATGTTGTTTAAAAACATGATGTCAACTTTGTGTATATACAAGGACACAACATAACTCTGAAATGTATGTAAAAACACAATAACTGATCACATCAGAGCTATAGTGATGATACAGCGATCTACCTCATGCTGCCAGCGCATCATATACCTGGCCAAAGGTATAGAACCTGAACTGCCTAATGGATCCACTAGTCTATTGCGAAAAAGATTCATCTAAAAAGTATGACCCTTTTCAACCCATTTTGGCTACATGGTTCTATGGTGACGTGAATTATCTAAACTCATGCTCGTCTCCAATTCGGTGCTCAATAATACTCCCAAAATATAATGGCTCTTTTGTTTTAAAAACATATTTCTTCTGGGATTTGAGATTAGTGCTCAAAAACATAGCTCAAAGGCTATCTTGGAAATCAAAGTTTCCCCTCTTGCTTCATTTAGAAAACTATTACTTATTTTGAAAACTAGCCCGAGGCTCTTTGGAAATCTCAGTTTATGCTCTTATTTAAATATGAAAACCATATTAAATCTCTTTGGGAATAAACAGTTCTCGTATACTTCTTTGAAAAAATGAACTTCAACTTTACATCCTTACTGAACTCGAAGCTTATGTCTTAAAACAAAGTTAAAACATTTGTGAAAGGCTTTTCAAAAACTTTAAGAACTCATCTTAACTTGACTCTTGACTTTGACCTTAACTGCTCTTAACTTGACTCTTAACTGATCCATTAATTGAATTATGGATTCAAAGATTAAGATTTACAACTGGAAAGATCTCATGAAGTTTAGGAATGATTCTAGATAGTTAAACATGAGAAAAGACCAAAAATCAATATTTGAAGGTGGATTCGCGACGTGGAGGCATAATTTAATTTTGGTTCCAAAAATTTATTTTGAGGTAGAACACCTAGTGTCAGCTCCGCCACGCAAAGCTGAAATGATCAAACCTGGGTACTAGGTGCGCGATGCGTGGCTACCCCTTAATTTCATCTGACGAGATTTCTTCTTCGTTTTCCAATCCCAATTCACCCAAACTCGGTTCTTTTTCTCAAATTACTTTTAGATACAGATACCCAGCAAATGTACCTAAGAACCTAACTCGAAACGACCCTATAATGTGACGTAACGAACTCAGGAACTTCCCAACTAAGTCAAATTCAAGAACAATATATGAATTCAAGAATAAGTATCAAGATCATCAATATTCAAATGCTTTTAGGACGAATCCAAACTGAAATAAATATTCTTGGCACGTGGGAGAACGATCCCAACATTATGAGACCCTCACATACCTGCTAGAAGAAAATCTGTGGTGAAACACCAAGTTCCTTGATCGATCTTGATGAATTTGCCCTTTTCTCCATCTTCTTTTCTCTCCTCCTTTCTCCTTAGCCCTAGCGTGAAAACCCATGTTCTAAAACTGACTAAGTTCTGAATTGACCCATACTAAACTCCTAAAATCAGATTAAAATAATATGGCTATGAAAAGACTAAAATACCCCTTATATTTCCGGATTGGACATTTCCTTAATCTAACAACCTAAATTCCAAAGGGCATAACTTGCTCATACGAACTTGGAATCGCGCATACTTGGCGGCGTTGGAAAGATCATTCCAAGAGCTTCCCAACCATATCTAGAATTACACCTAACTCATATTGAGCTAGTAGTTATGACCGTCTGAAGTTGACCAAAATTCAACTTTAATTTACTTGCAATTTTCCAGATTTCCTTACACTTTTCAAAAATAATAACTATTTCCAGATTTTAAATTTCCTTCTAGTTCTTTCTAGTTACGAGATGTTACAATATCTCCCCCTTGGAAACATTCATCCTCGAATGAGATTTACTTTTACTAAGCTAAGGGTAGTAATATAAAGTTCAAACACCCAACAAGCAAATGCAAACAAACAACATTCTTACTCATAATCTAGATAGTACTAAGAAGAAAATTAGTACCTTGGTTTGCATTTTCTTCGAATTCAAAGAGATGTGGATATCTCTTCTTCATATCCTTCTCAGCTTCCCAAGTAGCTTCCTCAACAAATTGGTTCCTCCAAATAACTTTGACTGATGCAACCTCCTTCGTTCTCAACCTGCGGACTTGGCGATCTAGAATCTGAACCGGAATCTCCTCATAAGATAAGCTATCCTTGATCTAAATATTTTCAGTTGATATGATCAATGAAGGATTACCCATGCATTTCTTCAACATAAAGATGTGGAATACCAGATGAAGCGCTGCCAACTCTTGTGGTAGCTCTAACTCATAAGCTACATTTCCAATCCTTTTGGATATTCGATAAGGTCCAATATACCGGGGACTAAGCTTCCCCTTCTTACCAAACCTCATAACATCCCTCATGGATGAAACTTTCAAATATACCCAATCATCTACTTCGAACTCTAATGCCCTTCTCCTAACATCAATGTTGGATTTTTGACTACTATGTTCCATTTTCAACCTTTCTTGAATCACTTTCACCTTCTCCATAGCTTGGTGAGCAAAATCTGGTCCTATCAACCCTGCTTCACATGCTTCAAACCATCCAATAGGAGATCTCCATCTTCTCCCATACAGAGCTTCATGCGGAGCCATTTGGATGCTAGAGTGATAACTGTTGTTGTAAGCAAACTCAATGAGAGGTAGGTGATCATCCCTATTTCCTTTGAAATCAATCACACAAGCCCTCAACATATCCTCTAAGGGCTGAATAGTGCGCTCTACTTGCCCATCAATCTGAGGATGAAAGGCAGTACTTAAGTTCTTTTTCTAACCCACACCTTTCTGAAAAGATTTCCAGAATTGTGCAATAAATTGTGCACCTCTATTTGAAATAATGGAGACTGGGACTCCATGAAGTCTTACCACTTATTGAATATATAACCTGTCATAATCTTCTGTTGGATGGGTAGTCTTTACTGGGAGAAAATGGGCTGATTTTGTCATTTCGTCGACAATCACCCAGATAGAATCGTGCTATCTGCGAGACCTTGGTAAACCTGTAATGAAGTCTATATTAATTATCTTCCACTTGTTCAAAAGCTAATACTTTTTTCTTATGAACATTTGCCTTTAAGTCTAGCAAAATGGGTCTAGGCCAATTCTGCACTACTTGAATTTTTTGACTATCAACTTTAATTCCATCACCAGAAATTATGTCGCCCAAGAATGCCACAGACTCAAGACAAAACTCACACTTAGAGAACTTGGTGGGACTGGCACTCGAAGACCATTGTTGGCCCCAAGCAAATCCTTTGTCTGGCTTACTTAACTCAACGGAAGACTTAAACTCAACAAAGATAAGTTCATATAATAAACTGGAATGTTATAAAAGAACATTCAACTGGCCATTAAGGCAAACTCAAGTCTCAACATGGAATAATGACAATGAAAAGACTAAATAACTAACATCTGACTGTAAATAAAGCCTCTAATAAAAACTGAGATGGATGTTGAGACAAACCCCACAACATCCTAATGAACTAAACTAGGAACAATGAAATGGATCCTTCGGAATGCAAAGAGACACAACAATAGACTCTGAACTACTGACTGGATCAATGATGCACCAGAATGCCGATCGTAGTTACCTGTGTCTACATCATAAGACGATGCAGGCCAACTGACATTAGTATATTGAATGTACGAGTATGCGAGTTGGAATGCTAAAACAACATAGGCTTTGGAAGGGAATCTGAAAGAAACACTTACTTTGTCTCTTCTCAACTCATGAATACTTAAAAGAACACATTTCAATATAAAGTAGTTTAAAACGAGTGCAATATTAAGGAAAGTTGTTTAAAAACATGATGTCAACTCTGCGTATACACAAAGTTATATCATAACTCTGAAATGTATGTAAAAATACAATAACTGATGTATATAAAATAGAATAACTTATGTGGAAGTTTCTCTAATCGACAACCATCACATAAGAGCTATAGTGATGATAGAATGATCTACCTCACGTTGCCAGCGCATCATATACCCGCCCAAAGGTATAGAACCAAAACTGCCTAATGGATCCACTAGTCTATTGCGAAAAGGATTCATCTAAAGAGTATGAACCTTTTCTACCCATGGTGGCTACATGGTTCTATGGTTACGTGAGTTATCTAAACTCATATTCGTCCCCAATTCGGTGCTCAATACTACTCCCAAAATATACTGGCTCTTATGTTCTACAGACATACTTCTTCTGTGATTTGAGATAAGTGCTCAAAAACATAGCTCAAAGTCTATCTTGGAAATCAAAGTTTCCCCTCTTGCTTCATTAAGAAAGCGATTACTTTTTTTGAAAACTAGCCCGATGGCTCTTTTGATATGTCAATTTCCGCTCTTATTTAAATGTGCAAACATTTTAAATCTCTTTGGGAATACATAGTCCCCATATACTTCATTGAAGAAAAGAACTTCAACTGTACATCCTTACTGAACTTGAAGCTTTAGCCTTAAAACAAAGTTAAAACATTTGTGAAAGGCTTTCGAAAAACTTTAAGAACTCATCCTAACTTGACTCTTGACTTTGACCTTAACTGCTCTTGACTTGACTCTTAAATGATCGTTGAGTTGAATTATGGATTCAAGGATTATGATTTTTGACTGGAAAGATCTCATGATGTTTAAGAACGATTCTAGATAATTAAATATGAGAAAAGACCAAAAATCAATATTTGAAGGTCGGTCTGCGATGCGGAAGCATAATTTAATTTTGGTTCCAAAAGCATCATTTGAGGCAGAACACCTCCTATCAGCTCTGTGACGCGAAGCTAAAATGATCAAATTTGGGAATTAGGCGTGCAACACGCGGCCACCCTTAATTTCGTCCGACAAAATTTCTTCTTCATTTTCCAACCCCGATTCACCCAAACTCCTTTCATTTTCTCAAATTACTTTTAGATACAGATACCCATCAAATGTACCTAAGAACCTAACTCGAAACGACCCTATAATGCAACGTAACGAACTCAGGAACATCCCAACTCAGTCAAATTCAAGAACTATATATGAATTCAAGAATACGTATCAAGATCATCAATATTCAAATGCTTTGAGGACGAATCCCAAGTGAAATAAAATATTCTTAGCACGTGGGAGAACGATCCCAACGTTATGGGATCCTCACATACCTGATAGAAGTAAATCATTGGCGAAACATCAAGTTCCTTGATCGATCTTGATGAATTTGCCCTGTTCTCCTTCTTCTTTTCTCTCTTCCTTTCTCCTTAGCCCTAGCGTGAAATCCCAAGTTCTAAAACTGACTAAGTTCTGAATTGACCCATATTAAACTCCTAAAATCAAATTAAAATAATAGGGCAGTAAAAAGACTAAAATACCCCTTATATTTCCGAATTGGACATTTCCTTAATCTAACAACCCAACTTCCAAAGGGCATAACTTGCTCATACAAACTCATAATCGCGCACAGTTGGAGGAGTTCAAAATATCATTCCAAGATATTCCCAACCATATTTGGAACTATACCAAACTCATCCTGAGCTAGTAGTTATGGTCGTCTGAAGTTGACCAAAATTCAACTTTAACTTACTTGCAATTTTCTAGATTTCCTTATACTTTCCAAAAAAAATAACTATTTCCAGATTCTACACTTCCTTCTAGTCCTTTCTAGTTGAGAGATATTACATGGGTGTTGAATATTATTCATCTTAGACCTTTGTAAAGACAATATCAATCGTACCCTATTGATGGAAACATAATTTGGTAACCATTTTTACCTTTTTAAGATGTCTAGCTAAAATCCCAATTCTCTGGGTGCTATTATATGATTATGGGTTGATTTAGCTACTGGTATTGTTAATTAATAGTTTAAATATTGTTTAAAGGTGATTTCGTTCAGTAATTGTGGCTTAATTTAATGGGTTGTAGTTGCAAATACAATCTTAACTTTATGTTTCTGGCTTGCTCGACACAGAGGTTGTAAAATAAAGATTACTGAATCGATGGTTTATGGGTATTGGGTTGTTATGGGTTGAGCTAGAGAGAGTGAATCCTAAACCCTTTTCCACACATTTCGCTCGAGAGAGAGAATGGACTAAAGCGAAGGTTGTCCTTAATTGCAG
Organism: Solanum boliviense; assembly: GCA_029582625.1. Taxonomy (NCBI): domain Eukaryota; kingdom Viridiplantae; phylum Streptophyta; class Magnoliopsida; order Solanales; family Solanaceae; genus Solanum; species Solanum boliviense. The sequence continues at coordinate 14,590 of JAJOOJ010000250.1, read as the reverse complement.
CTTATTGGTGTTCGAGAGAAACCAATTTGATTCGGGATAAATTGTTCAAGGGAAAGTTTATCCCCACTAAAGTCTAGCTTATTCATTGATTTACAATTGTTTCCTATTAATTACAATTACCCGATTGTTTACCTTAGCCCATAATCCAATCACATCCCAAGAATCCCGTCTCCACATTCATTATTTTCATGTTATTTGTTGTTGTAGCTGATAGTTGAAACCAAATCCCCCTATTATTTGACACTTGTGTCACCCAAAACTTGAACAACGCTTTTATTTTTTAATGTTTTAGCTATGATTGACTTGATCATATTTATGATTTTCTATTGATTCTTGAGTACGAACCACTCCCTTGGGACTCAACCCCAACTCCCTAGCGTTATAGTACTTACTAATGATCGTTGATGCTTAGTATTGGATGAAGTGTCTTTGAATCGTTATTAATCAAAATGGCGCCACTACCGGGAAGTGGTGTTACTTGATATTTTTTAGATAAGTTGAATTTAGTTCTTGTTAATTATAGTTGTACTTAATTTTAGTTTTGTTGTGCTTGTTTGTGTATTGAAACAAGTATGAGTGTTAATGGCAGCAATAGCAGTCAAGTAGGTCATTAATATGACATCGGAAACCTCAACGATATCAACGAGCCAAATGCTAATGATCTCTATCTCATGGGAGATATAGGCCCCATTCGCTTAGCTCTGGCCGAAGGGAATGTAGCATTCCACATCACGAGTACTATGTTGCAACTCTTGGCACTAAAGGGGCTTTTCAGTTGTTTCTCTCATGAGGATACCCATGAGCATATTAGAAACTTCGTGAATCTATGCATACCATTTTGTTTCAAGAATATCTCCCAAGAATCGGTCCGGTTGAGGTTTTTCCCATTTTTTTATGGGAGATGCGTTTAAGTGGTTGTCTGAATTGCCACGTGAATCAATCACTTCTTGGGAGGAGTTGGATACTACATTTCAAGTGTGATTTTTCCCTCTTTCGAAGATGATGACTCTTCAAGACAGCATTCAGAGCTTCAAGCTTCTAGAAGGTGAGCCAATTCATGAAACTTGATTGCGATTCAAAAAGTTGGTCCTTTAATGCCCAACTCATGGCTTTCCTGACAACGTGCTGCTGCAGTATCTTTATCGGAGTCTTGACTCGGTAAATGAGGGTGCTGCTGACCAACTTTCTCTGGGAGGTTTGATGCAGCAACCGTATGTGATAGCATCTCAGCTTTTGGATGGCATGAGTACCATAAATCGAGCATGGTATACCCGTAAACCCTTTCACGTTCAAATTGACCAAAGAGCAAATGCAGAAAACAAAGAGAGGGACCAGAACATGGCCAAGATCATGACATAACTTGACATTTTGTCCAAAAAGGTCAAGGGAGCTGGTGCTTGAAGTGTAAATGTTGTTGGTGTCGGATGTGCTAATTTGGAGGAGTCCACGTTTGAAGCCTTGTATAATGAAGAGGTGAATTTCCTAGCCAACCAAGGTGGTGATTATCGTTCAAACTACCCGAGGCAGGCCGGTAACCAAGTTTGGAATAGGGATGAAGGTTGGAAGGATAACGATAGAGAATGGAGGGACCAAAATCCTAATTGGAAGGATGGGGAGAAGGATAGATATGTGCCTCCCAACGAGCGCTAAAATCTAAAGGATTCAGAAGGTGGCCGGTCTAAGGATAAGCTATCTCGTAACCTCAACAAAGTTGAGGGTTTAGACAAGATCTTCAAAGATATGAAAGAAGATGCGTCGACCCTTAGCCAGACCGTCACATCCCATTTAGTGTCGATCAACTAGTTGGAAACCCAAATGGATCATATCTCGTCTTATCTAAACCTGAGACAGCACTACTTGGGAAGCACCCAACTTTTATTTTCTTTATTTTTAAGTTTGAAACAATGATGTGTTGAATGTGTAGGACAAAGTGTGGTAAGTGTTTGAGAAGTGCAGGTTGGCGACCTTAAGTTCCTGTTGTCAAATTGCCGAAAAGATCGGCGACCCTGACCAAGACCATCGTTGGACTAAAGAAAAATTTAAAGTGAAGTCTGTAAAACTCGGTGAGCCTAAGAAATTACTGGCGAATCACTGACCAGTTCAGTGATCGTGATCTAGTTGGCCATTTGGACCCCCAAATTTCCTGGAGGTCCTGTAAAACTCGACAAGGTAACTGACCACTTGGTGTGTCATCGAGTGGGTCGGCGAGCACGACTAATGTCACCGAATGGGTGAGAAATGTATGATTTCTTAAAAGGCCAAAGGTTTAAACTACCAATTCTTTCACTTTCCCTCACTTTTAATCTTCCCAAACTCACACCCGGTTAGTATTTTCTATATTTATTGTCTTTTTACTATATTTGAGTCGTTGATCAAGTGTTCGGAGTGGATTACATTGCCTCCTAGCATTTCAGTTTTTCTTATTCAACATAAAAGGTTGGTTTTCCAAACCCCGTGTTTATTTTTGAGAATTTGTATTCATTTGCAATGATTTTATCTTGTTGAAGTGTGTTGGGCCTCTCTGATATGATTCGTTTGTTTGATTGCCTGTTTTAATTTGATAATCTTGCCCATAATGCCTTTAATGTTAGATTCCCGTTATTTTGTACTTTAAAATGAATTAAATTTTGTAAGGTTATTCTTGCATTTGTTTAAATTAGTTTGGTGAAGTCTGAGTAACCCGTATCTGTGCAAAACGATGTAATTTACCCAATGTAGAGCGGGTGACGTCATTCGTCAGGGAAAAAGTCATAAATTGGCCAAAATTGGCAAAATTGGGAGAAGTCTGAGTATCCCGCGGTAATAAGTGGTATGTGTCCTGCTATAATTTAATTAGTGCATGCTTTGATTATGTTTCTGGGGGTTGCGGGGCTGATTTTGAGAAGTTAGGTTGAAAGTAAGCACGCAGGGTCGTTTTGCGAGCTAGGTCGAGCTCGCCGAATCACTCAGTGGTTCGTCGAAGGTCCCCATCTCGCGTTTAATTTCATGCTTTATTTGGTGTTGGGTTGTGTAACTTTTGGCGAGAAGCCTGAGATCACCGATGGTACTCGGTGACTCATTGAAAGTCTTCTTGATAGCCCTCTGTCTGCACCCTTGAACCCCTTTTGCACTGTAACTTTCGACGGGCTAACCCTTGCTCACCGAATGTTATCGGCGATTTGCCAAAAGGACTTTCCCATCTCCGACTTGCCAAAATTTTAGAGCCAATCCTTTTGGCGAGCCCGACCTAGCTCACCAAAGTGATTTGATGACTGGTTCGGTGAGTCTGTCCGCAACTATTTTTCTGTGATATTTAACTAAATTGTTTCTAACTTTTTTCTGATGTTTTGAAGATATGGTGAGAACAAACACTCACATGCCACCTCAGAAAAAAGTACGGGGTTTCACAATAACTGAAGGGGGGTCAAATCCTCCAAAGAAGGGCAGGCAAGAGCTCTCACCGGGAGACAAAGGCAAGGGCAAAAGGACCATATCCGACAGGGTGACTACTGACTATCTAATATGAGGGAGGACGTATACTATCTCAAGTATACTGACTTCACCTCATTACTGGAGGCTGCAGATGATTTGGATGCTCCCGTGACTTTAGAGATTCCTCTGGTTACCACCGGAGATGTGCATAAGAATGATGCAGCAGTTGAGGAGTTGGATGCAGAGACCGATGAGAAGCAGATTGAGATCAAAGAGGAGAGTACATATAGAGATTTTCCAGGTCTTGAGGAGACGGTCATGCAGTTGGTGATCCAGACATCACTAACAAAGCGTCCATCGCATCTCCTAATGCAGCTATTGTTCTTACTGAGGATACTCCGAGTACTGAGGCCCGAGATTAGACTGATGCACCGGACAATGATGCCCAGACAGATGGAGCGTCTAAGTAGACATGATCCCTTCATTATCAACCTCTATATCTTACATTATATTGACTTTTGGATATTTTATTTTTGTTTGCATTTGAGGACGAATGACTTTATTTGTGGTGGGGTGAGGATCACATTTTGTGTGAAATGTTGTGAATATTAGTTTTGTTTATATATTTGGGTTTTGAGCTATAATTGTGTTTTTACACTACTTTTGTTGATGTCTGAGCTTGTGACTCCGTGTTTTTAGTTGTAAATGATTTTTGACCCTTCCAAAAAAATTTGCCACCTTTTGTTTGTATTGAATGTGGTTGTTCTTTTTCAAATTTAATATTGGTTTTGATCAATACCGATGACTTGAATAGTGTTCATAATCAAACAAACATGAATGTGCGGCTACGATGACGCCAAATAAACTTGCGTAGACAATATATGAAATTTTTGCATGTCGTTGTGATTAGCCAAGTATCAAATTGAGTCTCTTGTGATGACAATGCAAACTAGTGAAAGTGTGGAGTCTTGTTTGATGTTGGTGTCAATGCCTTGTTTGATTAGCTTTCCGTGAACCATGTATGATGACACCTAAAATTTGCCCTGTTGGTCTGGTTAACTAAGTGAGGCAACCTCTTGAGATGATCTTAGGCAACTTTGAAGAGTGTGAAACAATTTGACATTATACCTCTTTTGGTTGGCCTACCTTGTGAGTGTGTGAAACTCCGATTGAGCACCCCTTGAGCCTTAACCTTTTCTTCGAAGAAACTTCATGAAAACATAACCTTTGTTGATCCATTACCCATGATCCTCATGATTTGTGATTTGGTTAAATAGCCAACTTAGGCCAAAAGCCTAAGTTGGGGTGTGGTGAAAAGAGAAGGTAAGAAGTGCAAGAAAGTCCCCTTTTTCCTATGTTTTGAGAAAAATGGAACCCCTCCATAAAAAATTAAAAGAAAGAAAAAGAAGAAAAAAATGAAAAAGTTGTGGAATAAAGTTGGAAATGCAAAAAGAAATGGGTTTATAACAATCCATGGAAGATGAATAATGGGTGACTTTTGAGCTTGAATGAGAATGATTAAGAAGAGGAAAGAAAGTGTTGTTCACCCCACATTTCATGAGGATAGAAGTCACTAAGCGTAAATGACCATAGCTTTGCATTCAGCCCCGTTACAAGTCTTGAAAAGACCTTTTTGATCTTGAGTGAGGATCTTCAGTGAGCTGAAGCAACTGTTGATTGGAAAATGCAGGAAAACCTATGGGTGAAATCACACATTGTGTTTATCTTTGTGAGTGTGAGTGTTTCATTTGATTCTGGAACTTTGAATTGTTGAACCATTGTGTGTGAATATGGAATCATTCTTTGTGTGAGGGCATTTGATCACCTTTGTTGAGGTTAAACTTGCATTTGAAGCAAGTATTGTGAGCTTGAGATTCTTTGATAGTGGTGGGTCACAACTTGAATCATTGAGCGCACAATTCATCCTTGCATGAGTAAGTTGAGTATTTTTGTGTGCATACATGATTTAGTCTTGTGTAGCACTGTTTGAGACATACCTTTTGAACTGATGAACATAAATTTTATTTGAGTACATGCAAAAGTGTAAGTTGGGGGTGTTGATGAGTCCATGATTTGGACTCATTTGGGGATTTATTTTCATCTATTTAGTGTCCTCAAATGCATATTTTTGTACCAATAATTGATGTAAACCCTTAAATTTCAGGTGTTTAGACTGAGGAACAAAGCTTGGACACTATTGAGCAAAAAGGGATAAGGCAGCTAAAAGAATGAAGAAAAGAAGGCCTGAGAATCGCCTAACTCATAGGGTGAGTCGCCCAATGGCAAAAATCTCGGCCAATGTTCCAAGTCTTGAAGGAGAATATCAAGTCGACGATAGAAAGCAGTAGTGGGCGAGTCGCCGAACGATTTCGCGATATAGTTCCATATCGCCAAAAGTTTCAGAACTTGAAGATGCTGAAGGCTAAAGCAAAAAGGCGATGGAATTGACCAAAGGGCTGATCGTCGAGTGGATCGGCGATCCTGACTTATTGCGTCAAATGATCCTTTGCAACACATTTTTGGGCAACTATAAATACATTTTTAAACTCTTAGTTTAGTATGCAACATTAGAGAGTTTTCATTATTGTTCAGTTTTCAAGTTTAGAGCTTAGAACTAAGTTTTTGGAGACATTTTTTGTTAGCTTTGAAAATTTCTATTTCTAAGAAATTGGAAGTGGGTGTTGAACATTCTTCATCTTAGACCTTTGTAAAGACAATATCAATCGTACCCAGTTGATGGAAACACAATTTGGTAACGACTTTTACCTTTTTATGTTGTCTAGCTAAAACCCCAATTCTTATGGTGTGATTATGTGATTATGGGTTGATTTAGTTGTTGGGTATTGTTAATTAATAGTTTAAATGTTGTTTAAAAGTGATTTCGTTCAGTAATTATGGCTTAATTTAATGGGTTGTAGTTGCAAATACAATCTTAGCTTCATGTTTTTGTCTTGCTCGACAGAGAAGTTTTAAAACCAAGATTACTGAATCGATGGTCTGTGGGTATTCGGTTGTTATGGGTTGAGCACGAGAGAGTGAATCCAAAACCCTTTTCCACACATTCAGCTCGAGAGAGTGAATGGACTAAAGCGAAGGTTGTGCTTAATTGCAACTTTTTAGTGTTTAAGAGGTAAATTGTTCAAGAGAAAGTTTATCCCCACTAAAGTCTATCTTATTCACTGATTTATAGCTTTTTACTATTAATTGCTATTACCCAGTTGTTTACCTTGGCTCATAGTCCAATCACATTCCAAGAATCTCGTCTCCACATTCATTATTTTCATGTTATTTGTTGTTGTAGCTGATAGTTGAAACCAAATCCCCCTATTATTTGACGCTTGTGTCACCCCAAACTTGAACCATGCTTTTATTCGTAAATGTTTTTGGCTATGATTAACTTAAGCATATTTATGCTTTTCTATAGATTCTTGACTACAAACCACTCCCTTGGGACTCGACCCCAACTCACTAGTTGGGTTATATTACTAACTAACGATCATTGACGCTTAGAATTGGATGAAGTGTCTTTGAAACGTTATTAATCAGTTTGTTATAAAAAAAGTCCAAATTTTTTTCAAGAAACCCCAAAAATATCTTGTTGATTTGACTCTTGTTTGAAGTTTCTAACGTTAGATTAATGTTCCCCAACCTTACTTGAGTCTAAATATGAGATTTGGTGAAGTTTGGAGTAAGATTAAAGAATCTACCATTGTTGATTGAAGAAGCTTGAAGAACTTCAACTAGGTTTTAAGATCTACGTTAAATCGGAGAGTCTTGGGTATTGGGGTTTGATCACTAAATCCTTAGGAGTTCATATCTTAAATTTGGGTGAAAACGGAGTAGATACCCATTGGGTTTCAAAATTGGGTGTTCTTCATGTTCATGGTGTTCTTCGTGACTTGAAGAAAGAAGGAAATGGGTTTTGAATTATGAAGGTTTTTGCAAGGAATTGAAAGATGAAAAGCATTGGATTTATTTCCTACATCAAGGGGAGAATGTATTCCAATTTTCATGAAATTCTGAGCTAAAGTTATTAAGGGCTTTATTTTGGGTCTTCACCATTGTCCATAAAGTTCTTGGGGATCTGCATATCTTCAAGTAGGAGAATCATAAAAAAGAGGTGTTTGATCCAAAAGGAAGAGGAAAGGAAACAGTAATTGTGTTGGTTCAAAAGGAAATTTACCAAAAGGGGCAAGTACTAGGTCAAGGAAGTACATGGGGACCACAAGGAGTGAAAAATCGGAGGCTGCAAGTGTGTTGGAAGGTCCATTGGGCGAGCTATGTTCTACTTACAAAGCAGATTCGGCGATTTGCCAAATGGGAGCTGAGCTCGCCAAATGAACTTGCGGCTCTTGAAAATTCAGCGATCTAAGGGTACTTCGGCAATTCGCCAAGATGATTCGGCGAGCTATAGGGTGTAAGTTGGCGATGTGATTTTCAGTTTTGGGAAAACAAAAATTTAAATTCGGACACCCGAGATTCATTTTATGACCAATCTCATGGTTTAAGTTTCCAGTCTCATTTTCCTTCATTCCTACTCACTTATTTGATTCTAAAGAGTAATTTCAAACTAGTAAATGTCCTTACTTAGTTGTTGATTAGTCTTGTGTTCGTGTTCTTTCTTATGCTTTCTTTCTGTGCTTTTTTTTAGTTTTTATTCTGTAGTTAACTTTTTTATTCAAGTATGTATACTTTAATAGAGTCGTCTTTCCTTCTTGAAACAAGCGACCAAGAGCTTAATTGACACTTCTGTATCACCGGATTGAGACAAGGTTCAATATTAGCCAAGCCAATTGTTGAGGTATTCAAAGGTAAAAAAATATGAGTGTTGGTCAGGAGCTTTTACTAGTAACCTTGTTTTCGCGTTTAATAGGTACAAAGAAGTTATAAGGAAGCATGTCATCAATAGCCTCAGACCCATGTGACTATGATATGGGAGACTATGATTGTAATGACGATGGCTATGGATGTGAGGATGATGGTAATTATGGAGGCTATGGTAATAGGCATAATCAAGAGTTGAATGGGAATGAGAGCTACAATTTTGGAGGAGAATATTAGGAAGACGGTGATAATAACTCTTATAGTGAAGATAGAGAGGACGAAGAACCTTATGATGTCTCATATGACGATGATGGAGCATGTGAGAGATCTTACTCCCACTTCGAGAGTGAAGATTGTTCCTACGATGGTGATGGAACATATTACGCTTCCCACTCCAAGGATGAAGGTGAGGCAAGGTATAATACTCTCTTATATAAGAATTATGAGGAGCATGCCCCTAAGGCTTGTAAGGATTCATATTCTTTAGGTTGTGGTAATTCTTTCCCTAGTCAAAGAGGTGTGTATGGTTACACTAGTTCAAGTGAAAATCATTCGATGGGAATAAGAGAGTGTGCATCTCTAATGTCTAAGGATACTACATCCTACACTTCTCATTTTTGTGCACACTTGTCGGGATATAGGAACCAAGGCAAATATGGGGTATGTGTTAGGTGTCTCGGTAGCAAAAGAGTTAGTCTTCCTATTGTTGAAGGAAAGTGTGATCCCAAGGCATATCTTGATTGGGAGTTTCAATGTGAGCGGAATTTCGTAAACCATGATTTGAAAAATATTGAGTAATCCATATATGCCCTTGAACACTTTAAAGGCCTTGCATTGAGTTGGTGGAAACATGAGGGATGGCTTCGAAAACTCAATGGAAATGTTACCCTTTGTCATGGAAAGAATTGAAAGGGCTTATGAGGTTTAAGTATGTGCCAAAGGGGTATACAAAGCTCTATAATGTTGACCCGAGACGACAAGTTCTTAGGATAAAGGTTGACATTTTTGGAGCTTTGGGATTTGATCTTGTCCTCGATGATTGTTTTAATCTAAACTACATCACTCCATCTACGGTAGCCTACTTGAGACTACCACGAATATCAAGGCGTTATCCATACACCATGGAGCGATGTAAGGTTATCGAGGTTGGAAAGGTCTCTTTCACATACGGTGAATACTATGAGAAGGTTTGGTGTGATGTAATACCAATGGACTTTTGTCAATTATTTTTCGGATGCAATTGGTTTAACAAACATAGGGTTCCATACAAGAAAGAATGGTCCAAGTATGTTGTGGATCTATGGGGAACACATTTATTTCTTCCTCCTAAGGTGCGAAATGAGAGACAAAAGATTAAGAGGAGTAAGGGAGAGGAAGGTGGCAACCTTAGAGTGGAAAAAGGAGAGGTTGAGTGGAGTGAGTGAAAGGGTTGCCACAATCTCAATCTAATCTTTTTGTTTATCCTTCACTTTGTAAGGGTTATTATATAGGTACAAGCATTATGAATGGAGGAACACGAGTTTCCAAAGAAAGAGCCTACTATTGAAGGTGTGATAGATGCACTTTTGGGGTGTCCCAACATTCTTAAGAAAGTGTCATTCCAAGGTAAAAAAGATCTTTATTCTGAGCATCAACGTACAATAGCTAAACTTAACACTCTTACAATTGCAAATGAACAAAGTGTAATAGATTGCCTTTATGTGAGCTTAATGTTTCTTTACCATGTGTTGATAATGTACATATTGAGAGTGTGGCTACACTAGTTGATCCTATTGATGACTAAATTAATTCTTCTAGTAAGATCGGTTTGTGTCCACCTAGTGTTGACACCCGTGCATTAAGGTATAGTTCATTATCATGTGATAAATGTGTTGATCAACTTGTATGTGAGTGTAGTTCACTAAATGAGGAACCTACTTGTTTTGCTCATAGAGATCATGTGCTTAACAATGTTTTGAAAAATGATATGTGTCTTTTTGAGGGTGAACTTGCATGTTTTAATTCTCCCATGGTGGTTGATCATTCCCTCTTAAGTGCAATATCTTGTTTGAAGATGATGAAATCACTCTTAGTGAAGTACCTAGTAGTGTGAATCATGAGAGTTGTGTAGTTCTTGATAGCTATGCTTTTTATAGTAACCCAATATGGTGTGAAGATTTGCCTCCCAAAGATGAAAATCTCTTCTTGGAAGATGAGAGTACTCTTGTGGGGATGGATTATGATAAAAGGAAGGTGGTATTTGTTTTCCCATTACCTCTTCTTCTTGGTTTGTTCTAATTGTTAATGGTATGACCAATGATTTTGAGCCTATTAGTAGTCATACCTACAAAAGTATCTTCAATGAAGCTGTTTTCCGAGACACCTTTCTCTATCACCTGTTAACATATCATGATGCTCACCCTTTTCAGTGGAGTATGTTTGTAGAAGAGAATAGTGTCATTCGGACAAAAAGTGGTGTACTTGATACATGTTTATGAATTTCCTTTCCATTTGACCCCGGTAATGACTTGAATTGTGGCACTTGTGTAGTGATGCTTAGTCGAGATGACATGCATAATTTGGATGAATCTGTTGACACCTTTCCCTATGATGGAAAGTCTTTATTGAGTGTTTACAATCCACTTGAGGGGCCTACTTTTTGTATGGGGAAGGGTAAATTCCTAAACCCCGTTCTTTACTGTTGCTTTGAGTGTGATCTCGTTGATTGTGCATCTTATGGGCATAGGAGTTTTTTGTCAAAACAAGGTGAAGTTTATCTTAAATTCGCCATGATCTCTTTTTGTGTTCTTTCTTGTGATTTATTGAGTACTAGGATCCTTGAACCTAGTTGTGATTTTGCACATAGGAACACCTTAGATGACCCCAGTGTGCATGATACCTTTCTCTATTATCTATTTTCATATGATAATATGCATGCTTGTGTGTGTAGTATATTTTATGTTAATCGTAGTATCAATAGGGAAAATGGGAGTCTCCTTGACTCGATGCTATATAATTCCATCCCATTTGACTCCAGTGTCGGTCTAAATTGTGATAAGTATGGTAGTAACACTTGCTTTCTTTCATATGATTCTTACTTAGTGTTATTACTTGATCCTATGTGCTTGAATGAGGTATGTTTTCCAATTTATGTGGGGAATACTTTTGTACTTTAGCCCGTTTATAAATTGGGAATAATTACCTTCTTGAAGTTATCTATTGTATTGGATGGTGTGTTAATTTGGGTTAACATTGTTTATGACTTTGCACTTAGGTATGAGGGTGTTCATGTGCTACCTGAGTTAAAAGGGGAGTTTTGCTTGTTGAAATGTTGATACAATGAGGTTTTATATGTGTAGTTGCCTAAGTGTAATGGTTCCTTCACTCTACCCCTTTGTCAAGGTCTCTAAAGTAGCCAACTATCTCTTGGTTTGATGGATTACAAACCCTTTGTTTATCATTTTGATGCTTGGTTATATGTTAAATTTGTCCATCCTTGGCATGGTGATAGAATAATTATTGCTAACGCTAACCCTCACGCCATGAGGATCTTGTTATTATTTTCTTTTCCTATGGTTTTTCAATGTCTGGATTCGAGGACGAATCATTTTCAAGAAGGGGAAAATGATGCAATTCAGATTACCTCAAGGCCATTCACTCCAAGCCAAGTTTGGGAACTTCAAAGGATGGAAGGATTGTTCAAAACGATACAGGTTCTGCAGTTTGAGTTGATGACAAAGAGGGGTTTCCATGCCTTGAATAGTAATATACCTGCTTGGAAGGAGCTCTCTATTGGTAAATACCATGTTTGGATGATATCTTGGAGTATGGGAGGTCTAACGAAGCAAGGAAGAGCGAGTGAAGAAGCTGCCTCATTCAGCGAGAAGAAGAACACTTCAATGACTCACCTAATGCCTTAGGCGAGGGCTCCAAGCTCGCCTAAAGTGCTAGGGAGCTACAGGGAAGCTTCCACATTCGGCGAGTTGAAGCTTCCACATTCGGCGAGTTGAGTATCAATTGGCAACTCGCCGAGTTCCTTACACGATCACGACTTAGATCGCCAAATATTACAGAATTCTTCAAGGAAGGATCACGTCGCCGACCTTGTTGGCGATTCACCGAGTTCAGTAGGCGAGCCCGACCCACATCGCCCTTTATCCTTTTTCCTCCACTTTTGGGCTTCTTATGATGTAATAGCCTAAAATTATAAATAGCTAGTTTGGGTCTTCTTTTAGGTAGACTATTTTGAAAATGAATGATTGAAGAATTAGATCTTCATTGAGAGGCTTGAGAGCTTGGTGAAGGTTCTATTGAATTTTGTTTAAAAACAGGGGTTGCTTGGAGATTCCATTTCCTTGACGTCATTTTAGGACATTCGGTGCTTGATTCAGATTAATCAATTGAGGTCTTTAGGTTTAATATACCTTTAGGTTGCTTTACATTTTCTTTTCTTGTGTCAATCTATTTATCTTGATTAGGTGTTTGTTTGTGGATTGTAATTGGAGGTTTTTGGATTTAATACATCCTTTAGTTGTCAATTGTTCCTTCTGTTGTATCTCTTCTTCTATCTTTCTTTCTCGTCTTTTATTTCCACATATTATCAATAATTTATGGTGAGAATTATATCACTATTACTCTCATAAATGCTTCTAAGTCTTAAATCAAGGATCCACGAGGAGATAGATAAGATTTTCAAGCGTTCTTCCAATTTTGTCAAGAACTTTGTTTTTCCATGTATTTAAGGCACTAAATCTAATTTTATCAGTTATAGTTCATTTATTATTCTACCCAAAGTTTCAATGAAATTCTAGATACGAATTCTATTCTTATTCTGTATTTTAACTTCTTGATTATGAATTATGATATTTTATGCATTAAGATTCTTGTATTTTCTCATGAAACCTATTTATTGAGAAATTTCTCTAAAAGTCATAACTTAAAAGTTCCTATATGTGTTTTGCCTATACATTGACTTTGAACTTAGAAAGTAAGTCCATGAGAATTCCTTTAAAATGCATATTTTTGGAAAAGGTTTTTCTGAAGGACGAAGATGGTTTCATATGCATTATTTGTTAATTGAGGACAAAAGAACATAATTGATTTGTTTTTTAAAAATCATTTTAGTAAAGTAAAGTGAAGTAAAGGTAAGTTCTATAAAATAGGACTATTGAACATTATTGATATTGATTATTTTGGGAGCAGTACTGAGCACTGAATTAGGTAAGACTCAATTTTTAACTAAATGGCCCATAAAATACGTAGTCTGTGTAGGATAGGATCGTGCCAACTTTTGGGTGACTCTTCACTGCCTCTTTGTAAGGAATATTAGATGGATCCATAGTCATAGTTAGCATCATATATCTCAATAATGTATATAATGGTCCTTGCAACTTGAGTGGAATGTTGTATCATTGCTAGGATCATAGTGACGGTTGTCGGTTAGAGAAGCTCCCTTACAGAGTAAATTTTTTTAATTTCATCTTTCTTTCATTGCATATCTTAATGTAAAGGAACAAATGGTTTTCACTACTTGTTTATATCTTGTTTTTCTTGAGTAAATTCAATTATCAATTCAAAATAGAAAATCCTTTTGAAAGGATAGTTACAGTCATAGATAATAATGATTATAGCTATAATGAGACTGATATAGAAGAAGATTTAGAAATAGTAAAAGAAAGATTAAGCACACCAAAAAGATTAAACTATGAAATACCTCAAATATCATCAAAAATGAGTACCTCAAGAAGAATAGATAAAACTCCACAAAAATCAATAGAAGAAGAAATAAAACCATATCATTACTACATAACGGGAGTAATGGAACAACGAAAATATCTAATATTAATAAATACAGGACAAGAAGAAAACTATATTACAAGAGAACTAGTAACAGAAGATGAAATAATTACTACTGAACAATCATGCCCTACACTACCAAAGGCATTAATATATACCGAAGAAACTACAGAAAAGGAAATAATCATTGGAGGAGTACCAATAATAATAAAGTTTAAAGTATATCAAGGGAATAAAAATATCACTTTAGGAATAAAATTGTTAGAACAAGTAAAACCATATAATTTAAAAGACAAACAGTTAACAATAAATTATAATAATAAGAAGATAATAATAAAAAGAACTTTCTCATGATAAAATCATGAAAATATATATACTTGCAAAGATAATAATAGAAGGATATTATAACAGATATTATACACCAATGATAGACACAGGAGCAGAAGCTAATATATGTAAATACAATTGCTTACCAGAAGATAAATGGGAAAAATTAAAAACACTGATAGTAGTAACAAGATTTAATAATGAAGGAAGCATGATCACATATAAGGCCAAAAATATAAAAATACAAATATGG